>SJYC01085753.1:0-73560 GCA_006408675.1 Madoqua kirkii | reverse complement strand
TGCAACCAGGAAACCAGAGATGAATTGGCCCTGCCAGGTGGACTGGGGCGGGCTTCCCAGCTCAGCTCCTGCCATCTTCAAGGTACCCAGGGCTCTGCC
Source organism: Madoqua kirkii (assembly GCA_006408675.1). Lineage (NCBI taxonomy): Eukaryota > Metazoa > Chordata > Mammalia > Artiodactyla > Bovidae > Madoqua > Madoqua kirkii. Next base: position 73,461 of record SJYC01085753.1, on the reverse strand, counting down.
TCAGGTGTGGTCAGGAGATGTGCCAAGGCAGGCTGGCTCGGGATCCCCTGTGGCTTCCTGCCTGGACAAACACGCCTCCACAGCCCTGGTGGACCGTCACCTCCATGGGCCCTCAGGCACACTCACACTGGCCCATTGTTCCTCCTCCTGCCAGCAGTTTTCTGCCTCTCCCTCCCGCTTGCTGGCCCCCGCGACCCCTGAGCAGGTCCTGGGGCTCATCACTGCCACCCCAGTGGGCATCGCAGATTCAGGGTGCTCAAAACACACCCTCCTCTTTAGGGGACATTCTTTCGATCAGGAACCAAAACAGCATATTGTGGAAAGTCATTTAACTGATAAAAGTTTAACTGATTTCTGGATTTCCCTGATAGCTCAGTTGGTAAAGAATCCGCCTGCAATGCAGGAGACTTTGGTTCAATTCCTGGGCCTGGGTCAGGAAGATCTGGTGGAGAAGGGATAGGCTACCCACTCCAGTATTCTGGACTAGAGAATTCCATGGACTGTATAGTCCATGGGGTTGCAAAGAATCAGACACGACTGAGTGACTTTCACTTCACTAACTGATTTCTAGCATCAGAGTCCTTTTCTTAATCCCCAAGGGAATTTTTAAGCAGATCCCCATAAAACAAACAGAAGAGGACTAGCTCCAGGGAAGATGGGGTGGGGTCCATAGGTTGTCTCTGGGTCTCCCCATTTTTTAGTTTCCCCATCCTTCAGTCCAGGCAGCCTGAGGGCATCTGCACAGAAAGCACACATTTGGAAAGGCTAGCCCCTTGAAGCTTCTTTGAGCTCACCTTGTGGACCTTGAGACACCCCCTGTATTACCCGATCACCTGGCCCAGTCTCTCACCCTGGCCCACTGGTGGCAACAGGCGTCTTCCAGGAGCCCCCTCAGAGACATGCCTGTCTCCTCTCAGCCTGGCCCAGACCCGACTCTTCTGTTACAGGGTTCCGTTTTGGGCCCTCGGCTCTTCAACCACCTCACTCCCAGCCCAGGACAGTGGCAGGTGGCCATGAAGTAGCAACTTGTCCCTGAAACGTGAGGGCAGTTCAGAGCTGAATCTACTCCTCCGAGCAGCTGAACTTCCCACTCAAGAGCAGACTCTGCCAGTGCGAAGGGTCAGTGCACTTGGGCTCCTGGGAAAGTGAGGGGTGGGCTTCAGAAAGGGCCCCTTCTGTTAGATGTAACTTCTCAACTGCCTTGGTATCAGGTAATGCTCTAAAAACCAGAGCACGCTGGTTTCTGGGCTGACTGGTCAGTTAGGGAAGGCCCACGGTGCTCCTCAGGCAAAGCCTGAGCTGCCCACCCACCCTTCCCAGGCCTCAGGTCAACCCCAAACGCCGCTTCAGCAAGTGCACCCACAGGCCCCGCTCTGCTGCAGTTCCAGCAGGTTTAGCAGAAAACTGACCAGTAATTAAGATGGCAACATTCACCACTCCCTTCTTCTTTGCCAAAAGCTAGTGTGCTTTGCTGTTACGTCTGAGGTTGGGTCGACTTTCCCTAAAACCAAGACAAGCTGAACCACAAATGTGGATCCAGTCACTGCACACATTGCTCCTCCTACTGCCCCGACCCGGAATGTCCTCCCCATTCTTGTCAGCTTGCTCACTTCCCAGGATTCTCAAAGCCTTGCCTGGGACCTACGTGTTCTGTGAAACTACTTCAAACACTCCTTTTAGAGTGTATGACTCCTTTCTCAGTTGTGATCACCCCTACTGCTCGAATTTTCCATGGACACTGAGGTGTTCCTGTTTATGTCCATGATTCAGTTGTTGGTTTCTTGTAGGCAAAGGCCAAGCCTTCTTGGAATCCCCCATAATGCCTAGCAGCACGTTTTCTACTGTGTTGTGCAAGCAGCTAGCATTTAACCAGCATCGGTTATGTCACCCCTGCACTGTCTAGGTCCATCACATGTTAAATATTTACGCACTTTTTGAAGATAGCTGCCATAAACCTGCTCCATCTGAAAAGCAAAACTGAATAAAGCATATAAGCACAAACACAACTTTAATCTCATAACCTCCTAGTTCCTTTCCGACTTTTCCTAAGCAAACATTCATAAGTTTGGCCTGTGTAACACACACCTCCCAGCTCCCAACACCCCCTCTTCTCCCTTCCAATCCACTTTCCAAAATGCAGCCAAGAGATTTATTTTTCATGCAAATCTGTCATTTTCTTCCACTGTCCTCTTTAAATCTCTCATAGGCTTCCAATCACCCCTAGGCCCTAGTGCAAATCCTTCATCTAACTTCCTAGGCCCTCGGGGATCCGGACTTGCTCCCTTTCTCACCTCACCTTCTATCAGGTGGCCTGTGCTTTCTAGGATTGGCATAACTGGCTTGCAGTTCTTAAAACTTCCATACCATGCCCCCTCTCGACTTCAGGTTTCACATGAGCTCTTCTGCTCTCTCATGTTCTTCTCACTCTTTCCTTCCTTCCTCTGCATGCCTTCACCTGGTCACTTACTCTTAAAGCTTCAATTTTCAGATTAAACATCACTCACCCAGAGAGGACTTACCTGTGCCCCAGACCTAGGTCAGAGAACTGCCAGTTGCTCACACAGTGTCTTTCCTATGTCTCCTCTTTATTAACAGGCTTTGCGCTTATTTTTCATCCTACTCCCTGAGGCTACAGAACATGTCCCTTTTGTTCATCAATATATACCCAATACTAAGTGGTTGAATAAAACCGAAACACCCTCACATTTCAGCCAATGCTCAGGATGTGCAAACTTCAGGCCATGAAGACATTACTCTTCACGTGAGTACATTAGGATCACTGGTTTTGAAATAAAGTTTATGATTAAAGAAATACTGTGCAGAAGAGTTCCCTGGCCTCTAATTCAGTCCAATTTAGCTTCACAAATCAAATCATTTACTTCCCCTACCACTGCCTTATTCTCTGCCTATGCCCTGTCCACCAGCCTCGCCTGTGGTCTGTGGCTTGCGGGGCACAAGAGGAAGGAAGGGGCCAGTCATGACTGCCAATATGACCACCACCGATCAATACTGCTACCCAGTGTGTTGCCGTCACTTTAAGTAAAATTGCCCTTCTATTGGAAGAAAAGGTCCTAACGTGGCTAATGGTCTATGAATCTCAGACAGTGTCAGTCAATTGATGAAAAAATAACAACAGGTGTCTTTATGTGTCCACAGACTAGCCCCTGCATTTATGCAGTATGGTTTCAGAGAGCACCCCTGGCCTCCCTCCACATTTCCCCAACTCCTGATCAAATGTACCAGTTAGACCATAGTCCTTTTGCTTGAAAGCAGTGGAACTTCAATGCACATTGAGATCACCTGGAAGATTTAACAAAAGACAGTTGACTGGGCCTCATTGCCAGAGTCTCCAGTTCAGGGAGCCTGGCTCAGGCCCCCAGCTCTGCATTCCTAAGTTCCAGGCAGAGCTGATGATGCTGGTCCAGGGACCACACACACAACCTCTCACTCAACCAGGGCTAGTTTCCAGGCCTGGGGGTGCATGAGGATCACTTGTGATGACCTTTAATGTTTTAGGGTTCCAGTGGGGCCTGGGCTTCCTCATTTCTCAATGAACCACCAGGGATGCTGACGCACAGCCAAGGCTGAGAACCACAAGTAAACATTTATCCCTGTTTAGAGGCAATCGTCTCTCTAAAGGGCTGAAGCAGAAGTGGAACCAGTGATTTACATGCTAATGTGAAGGAGCTCCTATGATTTCCTGAGAGGTTTTAACGAAGGGCAAGGATTGAGTCCTGAAAGCCCTAGACCAGGCGGGAACGTATGGATGCAGAACATCCAGGGGAAAAGATCCCTGAGAACCCCTCTGACCAGCTGAACAGCCTCAGAAAAGCCATGCCTCTGAATAGATATAACACATCTTTATCCACTCATCTGTTGATGGGCACTTAGGTTACACTTCAGTTCATACGAGCTGTGTTTAGTCGCTGTTTGTGTGTCTGACTCTTTGCGACCCCATGGACTATAGCCAGACTGTAGCCTCCTCTGTCCATGGGGATTCTCTAGGCAAGAATACTCAGTGGGTTACCATGCCCTTCTCCAGGGGATCTTCTCAACCCAGGGATTGAACCCAGGTCTTCTGCATTGCAGGCAGATCCTTTACTGGCTGAGCCACCAGGAAAGCCCTCCAGGTCATATCTTAGCTAATAATGCTGCTATGGACATTGGGGTGCACATATCTTTTCAAATTAGTGTCTTCTTTTCTTCAGATATATACCCAGCAGTGGAATTACTGGGTCATATGGTAGCTCCATTTTTAGTTTTGAGAGGAAACTCCACTCTACTTTCCCTAGTGACTGCATCACTTTACGTTTTCACAAACAGTGTATTTATGGTTCCATTTTGTACACATTTTTGTCAACGTTCTTTATTTGTATTATTTTTGATGACATGTTGTTGAGTTGCTAAGTTGTGTCCAACTCTTTGTGACCCCATGGACTGTAGCATGCCAGGCTTCCCTGCCTTGCACCATCTCCCAGGGTCTGTCATTTTTTATGACAGCCATTCTGATAGGTGTGAGGTGATATCTCAGTTGGTTTTTATTACTCAGCCATAAAAAAAGAATGAAATTCTTCCATTTGCACAAAATGGATGACCTTAGAGAGCATTATGTTTAGTGAAATCAATCAACAGAGAAAGACAAATACTCCATATAATCACTTGTATGTGAAACCTAGGAAAAATAAATGAACATATATAGAGCAAAACGGAAACAGACAAAGGTACAAAGAACAAACTAGTGGTTATCGGTGAGGAAAGGGAAGAGGGAGGGGTGAGATAGACAGATGGAATTAAGAGACAAAGAAGCGTGAAAATGTTAGCTACTCAGTCATGTCCGACTCTTTGTGACCCCATGGACTGTGTAGCCCACCTGACTTCTCATCTAAGGAATTCTCCAGGCAAGAATACAGAAATGGGTTGCCATTCCCTTCTCCAGGATCAAACCTGGGTCTCCTGCATTGCAGGCAGATTCTTTACTATCCGAACCAACAGGGAAGCCACAAGTTATATGTAAATAAGCAACAAAAATACATTGGACGTACAGGGAAATAGAGCCATTATTTTCTAATAATTTTAAATGGAGAACAATCTATAAAAATATTGAATTACTATATTATACACTTAATCTAATAGTATAAATCAACTATATTTCTATTTTAAAAAAAAAAGAAAAGCCATGCCTCCTTGCAGGGTCTCAATTTCCTCATCTGTAAATTAAGGAGGTTCAGCTAAATGATTCTTTTGTCACACAGGTCCAGAGTTCTATGATTCCACTATTGAACTGTTACTGAGCCACTTACCCTAAAATACAATAAGCTTCTGGTAAAACTGCATTAAACTGAAGAAAAAGTGTTGCATCTGTAGTACTGGAGTTCGTTTATAAGTAACAAGAACTTCAGAACCCTTCAATGAATACATTCTCTGTCTCCCTGACAAAAATTTGTATAACCTGAAGAAGGATTTTCTAAACAAAGTCCTGTGCAAAGAGATTCAGCTTATAAACTTTGGTGTCACTTAAAGAGGAAATAAAACCATGGTCCCTAAAATCCTTAATTCAAAAGGCAGGACATATGAGGAAAACTGAAGAAGAAAGGAAGCCTTCTTTCAGGAGGTAGATTGATCCCCTGTCCCCATGAGTACAGCCTGAGTGATTAACTTCTAGCACGAGAGGATATAAAGCAGGGAATAACTATGGTGGAGAAAACTGGCAGACACCACCCTCACCAACTGACCAGTGTCAATACAACCAGTAAGAAGTCATGTAGATGCTGTGCACCCTTGATGAGATGAGAAAGTCACTCTACCTCTGTGACATTCTTCCTCCAAACCCATAACTCTGGTCTAATTATGAGGAAACATCAGGAAATCCAAACTCAGGGGCCTTCTGCAAAATGCCTGAATGGTGCTTTTCAAAACTGTCCAAGTCAAAAAAAACAAGGAAAGACTGAGAAATTGTCACAGACCAGAAGAGATTAAAGATACGTGATAATTTAATGCCACAAGGTATCCTGGACTGGATCCTGGTACAGAAAAAAAAATTTTTTTTAATTGAAAAAGTGGGAAATGCAAATAAAGTCTATAATCTAATTAATAGCATTATAATTATACCAATGTTCATTTCTCAGTTTTGATAAATATGCCATGGTTATATAAGTTCCTAACATTAGGGGAAGCTGGGTGAAGAGTATTGAAGAATTCTCTGTACTTAATTTTTGCAACTCTTCTATAGAACTAAAATTACCTCGAAATAAAAAGCTAAAAAATAGATCATATAAGCAGTGGAGAAAGCTGTCAAAGCTGAAAATGTGTCAGCTAATGAATATGGCATTACTCTTTGGATGTAAGGCATACCTTTTTAAACATAAGACTTTAAATTTGTACATCATTAAACTTGAATAAAATGCCCAAAGCCATAGCATCACTATCTTTGTCTCCATATTCACTAAATTACACTGTAATATGTGTAAGAGATGTTCTATCTTATTCATCACTGTATCCCCATCATCTACCTCAGAGTAGACATTCAGAAAGAATGTGTTGGGTGAATGAATGATGTGATTCCAGGCTTTGTATGCAGACAATTATAAATAAACTCAACCCCTAAGTTCTTGGAATATGCAATCTAAGAAAATACATTTTTAAATATTTTATCTATATTTTAAAATATTTTATTTATATTCTAGTATGTGTTATTTGTATGTAAACCCAAGAAATCTAGGATTTACATACAAAATCTAAGAATATACACATATATGTTATATGTTACATATATAATCAGAGAGAACACAGCACAGCAACAATATTAAGCCAATCTGAGAAGCGAATTTCTGTCAGGTGGGATTTTTGCCTTATTTTGCTCACTGTTGAGTCCTCAGTACTTAGAATAGCTTTGGCATTAGCTGACACTCAATAAATATTTGTTCAATGGATGAATGGATCAAACCTCATGTACATGCCCAGGGGCTGCTTTCCAGCTCCTTTCAGTTGAGTGTGTAGGAAGAGCAGGGTTGCTGCAGAGGAGCCCTCGGTCCCCCAGCCTTGAGGCAAGTTGGCCTGTGCTGTGTTTGTGCTCCGCGTTCCCCGGGATGCCTTAGAGGTCCTCCCACTCTGCCTTCCATGGCCTTTCAGAATCCGTATTGTACACAAAGCTCTGACTGTGTTTTTATTCAAAGGCAAGAAAAGAAATGCCACATCGGAAATGTCTCTGCACTCATTACCACATTGCCATTCGTGTTGACTTGGTGAAGAAATTCAACGGAACTGAAGAGCTCTTTGCAGAGTGGAACTTTACAGGAGAGCCCCCGAGCAAAAATTGCAGAATGAGTCCCCCTTCCCTTCTCAGTTATCAAATAAACATCTTTCCAGGGCAGGGCTTCTCTTGTGGTGTCTTCAAATGGTGTTTATATCCATGCTCGTGTGAACTCTTGACTCTGGATACAGTACAGGTGATTCTCTACTTCAGGAACCCTTAAAGTACAGCCACAGGTTCCAAAAATGCAACACAACTTTGTACCTAGAAATCTGCTTGAGAAGCCAAAGGAAATTAATTCTGCTTTTTTTTGCTTCAGAATCACAACCTCAAACGTTTCTGTTGTTCTCCTCCAGGCACTCCCACTATTAGGGGCTAAAATTGAAAAGAAGTGTCCTCTCTTCACCAGGACACTGTAGTTAGTAGAGAAGAGGGAAATAATTTTAGTGGGCTAAGGTCTCCTTTACCTGCATTGTCTCCATTGTTATTCATGGGAAAACAGAGAACTGTGAAAGAATTTATCTTGGGAACGGATCTAACAGCTGCAGAGGAGCCGATTTGAAGAGTATCCAAAGGTACATCCATTTTCAGTAAGTCAATCCCTCATCACTGAAAATTTGAATAAAGATATTATATGAGGGAGGTGACAAATTAGACCATGGTCATGCGAGGAGAAGTTGATATTGATCATATTAGCCAAGTCATTTTAAAAGGTCTTAAGGGATTTCCTTTTCCTAAATGAAATCAACCCTGAATATCCATTGGAAGGACTGAAGCTGAAGCTCCAATACTTGGCCACCTGATACAAAGAGCAGCTCATTAGAAAAGACCCTGATGCTGGAAAGATTGAAGGCAGAGGAGAATTGGATGACAGAGGATGAGATGGTTGAATGGCATCACCGACTTAATGGACATGAGTTTGAGCAAGTTCCTGGAGATGGTGAAGGACAGGAAGGCCTGGCGGGCTGCAGTCCGTGGAGTCTCAAAGAGTCGGATATGACTGAGAGACTAAACACCAACATAGAGAAGGGACATGGGAATGTCCTGGTTAGATGACGGCAATGCTGCTACTGATGATGATGATAGTGATGATGGCAATGATGAGGAAGAGGAGGATGATGACGTAGATGATAGCAATGATACGGCTAATGATGGTGGGGACAGTGATGGGGGTGATGATGGTTGAGGGTATTGGTAGTAGAGCTGTTAACAAAAAAATATCATTTTTGAAAAATGTATGTACCACTCACTATAATAAGCACTCTTAATTATTTCACTTCGTCCTCATGTTCACTTTTTTTAAAATATTTACTTATTCAACTGCACCGGGCCTTAATTGCTGCACTCAGCATCTTCCTTGTGGCATGCAGGAGCTTTAACTGAGAGCTGACCGGGGATCAAACTCCGGCCCCACTGAGAGTTTGGAGTCTTAGCCACTGGATCATCAGGGAAGTCCCCATCCTCACATTCATTTTTATGCATCTGTTGTACAGAAGAGAAAAAAATGAAGCTGAAAGAGACTAGGCAACTTGCCTATAGTCACCCAGCTAGGAGATAAAGGGCTGAAGCTCCCCAAAGATTTCAGATGGTGCCCTGGCTGAAGCACCCTACTTTTCCAGGGTTAGGAAGGAGATTCAAGTTTCCTGGAGAAGTAAGCATATACCACAAAAGGAGGAGAAGAAAGAGCTCCTTCTGACTCAACCCCTCGACTTCCGGTCCCCTCTTCTAATGTCACTATGACAGTTATTGCAGGCATAACAGACACATATTGGCTTCTCTACCATTTACGGTAAAAAAAAAATTGGGAAAAGACAAAGGTACATTTTGGTGAACATGGCATAAGTGGCTGGGAGAAGAATGTTCTTCTACATGGAAGTTCTCTTCTTCCCTGGAAAGGGAGGACAGGTCACTCAGGTTGCATACATGTCTCTACAAAAACTCATAGACCAGGAGATGAACCAGACACAGTAAGTGACACGTTCTGTTCATCTCCTGGGGTCTCATTGTCAATAAAAATGATTTTATATTATCACATTATTACTTCATGGTATTATCATGTTTATTAATTGATCTATTGCTTCATCTGTTTGATCCTCCCTACTAGGCTGCTAATGCTTTGCAAATGAAGATCATACCCTGCTTCGTTATACAGTATGCCCCCATGCCCATATGCTGGGCATGGCATAGTGCTAAATGAATCCCTGTGTTCTGATTTATTGAGGAACCTCCACTCAGCCAGAGCCAGCACTGAAATGTCAGAACCATGGGAACCCAGAGAGTTTGGAGATTATCTCTTCTACCAGTAACAACAAAGATGACCCTCAATATTTTTCTGCAAGCATCAAGCAAGCTTTCCCAGGCTTTGGGACCTGTAGCAGACTTAGGATATGTCTCCAACAGGCAGATTCAGTTAGGTGTAAAGAATTGCCCATTTCCCCAGGGAAATGAGTTTCCAAGGAGTTGTGCTGTGCAGGGAGCAGAGAGGATTACCTGAGATGATGGATGCAGGCATACTTTATAATGCTTTCATTTATCTTCACCACACGGTAATTAAGAGCGTGGACTCGGACCCAGACTGCCTGGTTTTGAATGCTGGCCGTGCTACTTATCAACTGTTTGACTTTGGATAATTGATTTAACTTCTCTGTGCCTTAGCTTTTCTTCTGTAAAATGAATATCTCATACAGACTGTTGTGAGGATTCGTATATGAAAAGCACTTGGAAGAGTTCCTGGCATATAGCAAGTGCTGTGTACACGTTGGATGTTATTATTGCTATGATTTTTATTATTATCAAAACACTCTGCAGATACAAGGTATTTTTACCACTCTTCACAAGGAAAATGTTTCACTATCTCCCAACAAACTCAGGAGACAGATTTTATTATCATCTTCACTACGAAAAGAGAAAAAATAAAATCAGAAGACTTAAGTGACTTGTTAGCAATGCTATACTCACTCGGCCACCCAATTTCAGCTTTTGATGATGGTGCAGAGAGTGGTCCTCAGATGACCTCAGGTCCTGCTGGAGAGGGGCAAGGGCAGACGGTTCAGCAGGGCCTCGCTGGCCCCAGAAGATTTTTCTTTTGGATAGACTCCTGAGGATCATCTCTCTTCATAGGCAGACCAACCCCCACGTAATCAAGCCCATGCCTGTGCCCTATATCTTGCCTCTGCTTGCTCCTCAAACACAGTCCCTAGCTGCAAAACGAAACTCTATTTTTCTTGCTCTGATTAGTTTGATGGTCCTTTTGCCCCATTATTGAAAACCTGGTATATTCTAAGTACTTTTCCCTGGGGATAAAAATCTGCTGCCAAGCTCAGATATAGCCAGCTTAGCTAGGCCAGACATGTGCCAGGGGGCTTTGGGAACTAGGATCTGGGCTGCAGGCACATGGGCACCAGAAAGCCAGCACCCTTCCTCCCTGGGCAGTCAGCTACTGAAGAGCTGGTGTGTTCACTCATGGCATCCCCTTTGTACAGGCACCCAGAAAGAGTGCAAATCTGGAGCAAGGCACTGGGGAGGCTACAAAGATGAATCAAACACAGGCAACACACCTGTGGAACTTACAGGCCAGGGAAGGGTGCAAAGTACACGCACAGCAAACTCTAATACTGGAACCACAGTATTCGTATTAGTATGCTGTTCTTCCTCTTTACTAACTTTATATCCTTAAGCAAGTTTCTTGTCTGCTCCTCAATTTCTGGTCTATAAAATCTGGCTAAAAATTATGCCTATCTTGAGAGGATTTGGTGAATTAATACATATAAAGCTCATAGAACAACATCTGCACATAGTAAGCATTTAATAAAAGTTAGTGCTATTATTATTATCATATGTATTGTATATTTATGTGTTGCTACTGCTGCTGCTGCTAAGTCGCTTCAGTCGTGTCCAACTCTGTGCGACCCCATAAACGGCAGCCCACCAGGCTCCGCCATCCCTGGGATTCTCCAGGCAAGAACACTGGAGTGGGTTGCCATTTCCTTCTCCAATGCATGAAAGTGAAAATTGAAAGTGAAGTCGCTCAGTTGTGTCAGACTCTTTGCAACTCTATGGACTGCAAACTACCAGGCTCCTCCGTCCATGGGATTTTCCAGGCAAGAATACTGGAGTGGGGTGCCATTGCCTTCTCCAATTTATGTGCTACTAAATATGGTATATATAATATATAGTAACACTATATACAGTTATATTACTATCATATAAGTATGTATCTACATATACTTTAGAGCATATATCCTATACACAGCATATTTTTATAATATAAATTGTTATTACAATTACTATTATTATTGTTACAATGTTCTTTAGTAACAGGAAGGAAAGAGTGGTTATTTCTAAGGTATATCTGAAAAAGATATAGCTATAAAACAAGAACAGTTGCTAATTGTTATGAGCTCAAAAATATGCTAAGCCCTTTGTAAGCATTATCTAATATAATCCTCACAAAATGCCTTGAGTGGATATTATTTGCCATATTTTGGATGAGAAAACTAATCTTCAGAGAGGGAGAGTAGCTTGCACAGCAGTCCATGGTGGGGCCAGGTTCACACTGGGTCAGACTGCCCCCAGAGTTCAAGTTCTCAACCACCCTGCTTGTTCCTCGGGATGTGTGGCTTTTGCTACAGGTCAGAAGACAGGAAGAGTGTAGTGTGGGGGGAATTAAGATGGAAAGGGACAGGGAGGAAGGCCTCTACAGCCAGAGAACAGTGCTGGGGCAAAGAGGTGCTGTCAGGGCAGTGAAAGACCATTAAACGTCTCACATATCCACTGCAGTCTCACCTCTACTGAGGTTGAGCTCTTCTAACACTCAGCCTTCCCCATCCAAGACCTCTAAGCTCTTATGGTACCCCAGATGGGCATCTGGAGGACAGATGGAAATGGGTGCACAGAGTCACTGGGGTTGGGATCACACTTGACTGACAGGGTGGGAGGAGGCAAGAAGCCAGCCCTACCCCCTTCTCATCTCTCTCTCCTCCATCCCCCATTGCCTGGGTCTCTTGGTTGCTTTGATACCAATCACCAATACCAATTACCACCACCTACTCAGAGGCCCATGAGCCTGACTCACTGGCCCTGGGGAGAGATTTTTTTGAGGGAGAGGCTGCTGTAGCACCCCATGGAAGGTTCCAAGCAAGAGAAAGAAGAGTAGGCTCACAGCTGAGAGAACCAGAGTTTCTAACACTTGGCCAGGGCAGGCCTGCCTCCTCCAGAAGCCATTCTCAACATCCTCACCTCCACCATCCATAAGAAGATTTCAGATGCAAGGCACGGGTGCACAGTGGGGCAGAGTCAAGGAGATCACCTCTGTTTCCATTCATTTCCACCTGAGGCTGGAAGGTACAGAGGGCCCAGGCAACTTGGAGACGTTTCTCTCACCAAGATATTCAAATCCACGAGGGATGAAAAAACAGAAACTGATAAAGTCATCTTTATCAGTGACCTAAGTAAGCATCACACATACACTCATTCATCCAAAAAACATTTAGTGAGAACATATATGTACCAGACCCCATGGAGATATAGAAGTAAATAGAATCCCCGTGTTCTAGTGAGCAAAATTTCCATGAGACAATGGGATTCGTGCCTGTAGAGGAGACACAGGGTGCTCTGGGAGAACAGAATGGGTGACAATCAGTCAAGGGAAGGTGGATAAGGATAGCTCCCATGACTTCTGAGTTGCATTATAAAGTCTACGTGGAGATTGGAGTTAACCATGGGAAGAAAGGGTGTGATAATGCCAGTTCAGAAATAGGAGAAGGTAAAGATGAAAGTTTATACAGATATTTGTCTGCTGTAGTTATAAGAGACTGAACTCTCATTCATCAGCCAATATTTTCTCTGAGAACAACAGAAGAGGTGATGGAAAAGAGAAAGTTTTAAAAATCACCACTTTAAGAGCTGCAAGGAGCTGAAAAGGGAGTTGACTAGATCCCAGGTGGCACAGTGTCAAAGAATCCACCTGCCAGTGCAGGAGACACAAGAAATGTGGGTTTGATCCCTAGATGGGGAAGACCCCCTGGAGTAGGAAACGGCAGCCCACTCCAGTAGTCTTGTCTGGAAAATCTCACAGGCAGAGGAGCCTTGTGGGCTACATGGAGTTGCAAAGAGTTGGACACAATGAGCAACTGAGCACACGCCGGAGATGAGAGCTGACAAAGGAGCTGACTGGATACACGTGTGAAGTTCATGCCTCTCTCCCGAGTCAGTGTCCTCGTCCTAATGCAGAAGCAATTTGGATAATGATTATTTCCTCTCTTTTGGAAGTTTTGGCATAAGGAATGCCATATGTTATGGTAGGAAAAAAGGCAATTTCACAAAACAATCTTATGTGAATCATTTCATCTGATGAACCCTTATTTACAAATGATGAAGCTGAGGTCTATGGGGGAAGGTAAGGGACTTGGATAATGGAAATGATGGGAGGCAACTTAGATCTTCCAACTCCGGATCTTAAATTCTGTCATGATTGGGGTGACTTAGCTCTGGGCTCTGGCCAGCTGCTAACCTGCTGTGGGACGATGAATTAGTCACTTGACTTCTCTAAGCCTCAGTTTCCTTATTTGCATGTGAATCTATGAGTCTCTCTGAAACCCTTTCTTAATCTGTTTGCCTAGAGCCCTCTTTCAGAGTTTTAGAAAAGAACTTGCCTCTTCTCTGTCCCTTACCCCTAAGTGCTCCTTGTTTAGGACAAATATGATTAGAGATTCAGGATTTGCCTAATGGGAGCCAACCCATGAGCCCTCTGACTTGGAAATGAATTTTTGACAGAAAATATCAGAAATGGATTCTCCTAAATTTCCACAACCCCATCAGGTTTGGGAATTCCCCTAAATAAACCAATTTGCCTTAGTAATTCACTGACCTAGACATCGTGTAAGAAAAGATGGGGTGTCACAAGCAGAAAAGACCAAAAATAAGCTCTACAACCAACTAACTGTGTGCCCTGGGTTAAAGGCCTGTTCACGTCACACAAACTCACCTCATTCAACTATGAAATGCTGTGGTTGGTAGAGATGGAAGTAAACATCTTGCTTAAATCTGAACTCATGGAAGCAGCTGCTTCCTTAGTAGGAAACGGCAACCCACTCCAGTATTCCTGCCTTGAAAATCCCGTGGACAGAGGAGCTTGGTGCAGGCTACTGTCCATGGGGTCACAAAGAGTCAGGCACAACTGAGCGACTTCACTTTCACTTTAAATCTGAACTCATGGAAGCAGCTGCCTCCTCAGTATGTCTACTTGATTTTCTAGACACCATTTCCAACCTAATGTGGCCCACAGACTACACTTTAAGTCGCAAGGAGATAGAATACACAGTATGCATTAATTCATTTCTCTCCCCCTACTAAAGCTCTATGAGGGCCAGAACTTTTTTTTACTTCTACATTCCCTACTGACTTATATCAGTGACCGGCACAGTGAAGACACAAAATAAATTTCACGGAGGGAATGAACAAGGGAAGCATGAGAGAAGCCCAGAAAGCCACCTAAAAAAGTCCTCGGAGTTCACGTGGAAGCCAACAGGCTGATTTCCAGAAGCAGACAGAAATACCATGAGACCAAGGAGGCAACAGGATCTTATCAGTTCAGCTGATCCAGTCATTAGGTTTACAGATTGAGCTGGGCCAGCTTTAAGAGGTAAGGCCCAAGAGCCAGGAGCTGAAATGGACTATAACGCTAGGGCAAGCAAAAGAGAAGCGAACAAGTTCAAGAAAATTGCTTCAGGCACAGCTGCAGTGCTCAAAGCCCACTCTGGGGGGCGGAGGCTATACAGTACCTCCATGGACTGTGCTGGTTTAAAGACTCACAGTTTGGAAGGACAAATTCTATTCCATTTCACTCATGTTGGAAATACCTGATTTTCTCTTTAATTTGCTATTGAAGGAAAATTGCTTTATAGAATTTTGTAATTGCTTTACAGAATTTGCTTTCTGTCAAACCTCCACATGAATCAGCCATGGGTATGAAATTAAAAGACACTTGCTCCTTAGAAGAAAAGTTATGACCAACCTAGACAGCATATTAAAAAGCAGAAACATTACTTTGCCAACAAAGGTCCATCTAGTCAAGGCTATGGTTTTTCCAGTGGTCATGTATGGATGTGAGAGTTGGACTGTAAAGAAAGCTGAGCACCGAAGAATTGATGCTTTTGCACTGTGGTATTGGAGAAGACTCTTGAGAGTCCCATGGACTGCAAGGAGATCCAACCAGTCCATCCTAAACGAGATCAGTTCTGAATATTCATTGGAAGGACTGATGCTGAAGCTGAAACTCCAATACTTTGGCCACCTAATGTGAAAAATTGACTCCTTGGAAAAGACCTTAATACTGGGTAAGATTGAAGTCAGGAAGAGAAGAGGACGACAGAGGATGAGATGGTTGGATGGTATCACCAACTCAATGGACATGAGTTCAAGTAAACTCCAAGAGTTGGTGATGGACAGGGAGGCCTGGCATGCTGCAGTTTCATGGGGTCGCAAAGAGTCAGACATGACTGAGCAACTGAACTGAACTGATACATATATCCCCACCCTTTTGAACCTCCCTCCCATCTCCCTCCCTATCCCACCCCTCTAGGTTGAGACAGAAACCCTGTTTGAGTTTCCTGAGACACACAGCAAATTCCCGTTGGCTCTCTCTTTTACATATTGTGATGTAAGTTTCCAAGTTACTCCTTCCATATATCTCACCCTCTCCTCTCGTTTCCCCATGTCCATAAGTCTGTTTTCTCTATTTCTCCATTGGAACTACATGATTTTAGAATATAAGAAATAAGTACTATAAAAAACTTAATTGGTTCTAAATTTATTTCTTTCTAGCTTATAAGTTATACCATAACTCAAGTGTTCCAAGATAATAAGATAATTTCAAGGTCTATTGTATAGCACTTTAACGTCAACATAGTTGATGATGGTGATGACAATTGTACCCATCTTGCTTGTCAAAGGATTTGAAGCACTTTATAAAATAACAACAATAAGTAACACTCATGTGGTGCCTACAATATGCCAAGCACTCTTCTAAGAACTCTACAGATGTTAACTCATTTAATTGTCCCCTGAATTTTTTTGAGGTAGGTACTGTTTGTTATTATCCCCACTTCATAGGGGAGAAAACTGAATGCCAGGGAAGTTAAGTGACTTATCCAAGATCACTCTGCTAGCCAACAGCAATGTATACAGCAAAACTAAGAAATAAATTATTTAAGAACCAAATCATAAAAGAAGAAAAGACATGGTGTGGGAAGAAACTAACTTTATCATAAAACTTGGGGGAAGAACTGATAAAGTACACCATAAAGGTAACTGTAAGCTTCCTGGCAGCCAAGGGAAAAAGGAAAATAGGATGAGTTTTACCCAAAGGTGACTTCTGGCAAATCATAAGAGAATTTTGTGAGAGGAAGCCAGAAGCATTAAAAGGGGTATCTGCGGAAGCAATGCCACTCAAAGGGGGCAAAGTCCAGCAGACAGACGTGTAGAGTTGGAGACTGAAGGGGTCAAAGACCCAAGAAAGTGAGCAACAGGAATGGGACAAAACAGAGTCCAGAATGATGAGGCAGGAAGTTCCAAATACAGAGCAGTCAGGAGTCAGTGCAAGCAGTGAACACCCAGGGAAATCCTGGAAATGCAAGGTTCTAACCAGAAGTCTTTTAGTACCTTGCTACTACTCAGTGTGATCCTGGGACCAGCAGCATCTGCATCAGTGGGAAACTTACCAGAAATGTAGAATTTCCAGCTCCACTGAGTTCTACTGAATTAGAATCTGCATTTTTAACAAGATCCCCCCAGGATGAAGGCACTTGCAGGTTTGAGAAGCACCACTTTAGCATAGCCTGGTGAATTTCCACACAGCAAGAGGCTTGGAACACACTCCAGGTGTTTTACATTCACAACCCCTTTTAATCCCCAAAACAATAATACAATAAAGATACCATTTTTGTGCCCACTTTACAGATGAGGAAATTGAGGCCCACAGTCGTAGCCACATGCCTAATGAATGCAGAGCTGGGATTTGTTACCAAACCGATTTAATTCAGATTCTGTCTGCATTCCTATGAGTACTTTGATGGAAATTCAACCTAGGGTCTGAGAAAAGACGGCCTGGCCAAGACACAAACAGAGAAGCTGCTCCTGGCAGGTGTTAGCGTGTGTTGCAGTGGACAGTGGAGGAAGGGAAGGTGTCACAGGAGTGGAAAGAGTGAGGGCAGAGGCGAGCGGATGTTACTGACGCCTGAGAGGGTGGCAGACATGGCCCTGAATCCCTTTCGGAAAATGATTCCCTTCGACAGGGTAATAGGGGACCCATGGAGGTAGCTGTAGCATGACCTGCTGCCCCACTCGGGGCACCCCCCGCCCCACCTCCCAGCTCAGCTAGCTGCAGCCTGTGTTCCGTTCTTCAGCAAAATGTCAGTGTGGGAGCAAACCGAGAGTGAACGTGTCTTTAATTTGACAATTAGTCATGTGCCACCTTGTAACCGCTCCTGCGTGTTATTTCTGTATGTGAGCGTGTTGTGTGTTATTTAAGTTTTCCTCTCTCTGCCGTTGGTCTCCTCACTGGTCTTTTTCCTAAGTTCCCCATGGGCCAGGACTATCTTGGATTTCACTGGGTTCCCCAGAGCCCTGGCAGAGACCGTGCATATTTAACAAATGTGGGGCGATGGACTGCCCCGTCACCCCAGAGAACAAAAGCAGCCCAGCCTCTCTCAGGTCCCTCCAGGGAGAGCAGGCAGGTGAAGGTGATGGGTGCTGGGTGCTGAGTCCATGCCCATGGCCCGACCGGATGGTCTCTCCTCACCCAGCTGAGCCTCCCATCCGGGGCTCAGGGAATCCCTAGCGGGCCTCACCCTCCACTTTCATCTTCATGGGAAACGGCAACTTCACCACACGTGGGTGTGTGGTGTGAAGACACGGGGTGGCATTCTCGGCCGGCAGCTGTTTTGCTGTGTTGTTTTCCTGCCCCTTCCTGAGGAGATAAGATCTGGATGGGCTTGTGGTTCTCCCCCCACCGACCCTCAAAGGCAGCGGGCAAGCCAGGTTCCCATTTCTCAGGCGCGGCCTCAGAATCACGCCCCAGTTCAGTATCTGTGATGAGATCCAGCTCGCTTGAAAGCAGCAGCAAGAAAGACGCAGCTTCCCAGAACACAGGGCAAGAAGATCAAGGTCTCTGAGCTTCCCTTTCTTCTCAGAAGGTCTCCAGGCAAAACTGATTTGCATAGGCTGCCAGCTCCTACCTCGCAGAGGGAGCCTGGAGCCCAGGGCTGGGGAGATGCTGCCATCTTCCCAGCTCTAAGGGCTGAGGGGCAGATGAGTATTTAGAAGGGAACCAGTGGGGGGGGTCTTTGGGGGCCCTGGGATGAGGAGCGCAGACAGCTCTGGCAAGACAGGAGAGAGAGACAGCTAAAAGAACTCATGGCGATGCACACAAAGCTTTGCCTCTGAGCTGGTGTGCCAGCTGCAAGGTGTCCTAAGAGAGAGACTAATTCTTCTGGAACCCAGCGGGAAGCAGAGGTGGTGCCTTCAGACGCTCGCCCAGGGCACAGAGCAGAACGGGCCTGACTCGGGACAACCCGAGCCTGGTGTGCTAATTCCCAGCGAGCTCCGCCAGCTCCAGAGGAGGGAAATCTCACTGTGATCCCTCCTCCTTCCTCCAAGGCTTCTCCTGCTCCACTCCGCTCTCCCAGGTCATACAAGGGAGCAGCTGGTAACCCCTGTCACCTTGAGGCTATTTCCTGAGAAATCAGAGAGAGACTAAGAGGCCACGCTGGGTAGAAGGCTTGAGAGCAAACAGGATAACAGAACTAGAGAGTCCCCCTTAATTCACTAAGGAAAAGAATCACACCCTCCTGACCTGATGTCCCGAGGTCAGGCTGGGGAAGGAGACTGGGATTTCTCATGTGTCTCCTGGAAGGAAGAGGAGGGGATGAACTGGGCTTATGGCTTGTTGCCCTGTGGGACCCAGGCATGTCCTCCCCAGACGGGCAGCCCAGTAGCCTCCCAAGACACATTCACGTTAAACAAGAAAGAGAATTTGGCTTCCAGAAAGGAAGTCCAGCTGGTCACAGAGCTGGAAGGAGTGGATGTCTGGGGGTTGGAGTTGGGGGTAAGGGGGTAGAGGTAGGGGCACCAGGTAGAGGAACCAGAGCCCAGAGGTTGAAAGTATGAGAGAATCTGGCAGCTCCCTTTGTTAAGTTTCAGGATATTTTGCATTCCAGGCAACCTGAGACATTTAGCTGTTAAGGGAGAAGGGCTCAGAAAGTGTGGGGAAGGGAAAGCTGGAGAGGAGCTTACGGGGTGGCCTGGTCGGGGTTTGAAATTGTAGACACTGAGTCTATAGGACCTTCCTCAGCTCCTTTCTTGGCCTCTGGGTATAAACAACTGACTCGCCCTCTCTCTCTAACCTCTTCTTGGTTATATGATTACACTGATTCCTAGGTAAGGTATGTTCTTCACTCAGGAAGGAACACGCATACCCTAGACCTGGGGGCACTCTGGCTTCCTGAGGTCAGGTCAGAAGAATAGATGTGAGAAGTTGTCAGTCAGGCCAGTGGAATGTAATGATTTGGAGTCCTTCAGGTAGGTCCAGAGCACACCTCGATTCTAGTTTAACACTCACGCCTCCTCCCAGCCTGGAACCCTTTGAAGGGACAGGAGGTCTCTGCCCACTAGGAGATCACACTGACCCACAGACTTTCGGGTTAGGGCTCCTGGATTTGCATTCTGGCTCCTCTGCATACTCTGTGATCTTGAGAAAGTCATTTGACTTCTCTGAACCTCATCTTCTCAAATGTAGAAAGAGGATCCTAATGGTCTCAACAGGACTAAGTGAGCTGCTATGACACCCCCACACAGCAGCTGAGCAGATCACTCAGTAACTAATCATTATTCTTATTAATTTCATTACTATTCTCATGGGTTCCCCCAGATCGGTAGCCTCACTGGGCCTCCAGTGAATTCTCTTAAAATAGATTTTTGAGGCAGCTGGTCCCCCAGTACTTCCCAAGTCCCAGTGAGCCCTTGAGGATGTTGAACTAACACAGTGCCTTGAAGGGCTCCAGCCCCAGGGCAGCCTCAGGGTGGGTTTATATTTCAGACAGAGTTTTGGACTCCAATGCCCCTGTCTTAGGCTCCCTGGGGTCTCAACCAGCATTTTGAGAGACTGAGAGTTAACTAAAGGACTTGCCCTTATCCAAGTTTTATCAACTTTGGTTGAAGGACTAAAGACGATGCTAACCAGCAGTTGTGACTAGGTTTCTGCCAGTCACTGCTCCGCATGGCTGCCCCTGCTTGTCTTCCTCTTCCTCTTCCTGTCCTCTCTTTGCTGATCTGGACTCGGCCGGGTATTCTTGTCACAAGGTCATCGCCCAGGTGAGCTCAGCTCAGCGTGAAACAAAACAGCTCATCTGAAGGCACCACACCCCCCCACAGGGAGAGAGAGTGAACCCTCCTCGACTCCCGCCCTCTCACCAGTGGGCTCTCTCTGCTGCCTCTTGTAACAGCCAGGCAGGTGGGTATTTAGCGAAACTCCTGCAGACCTCGGGCAGGGAGCAGAAGCTGCCCCCAGGGTGCTGGGCAGTGTCCACACCCGCCCTCTCAGCACACCGTCTGGGGGTCAGCCACTTGGCTTTAAAAGATGTCTGGGCACAACGTGGGTTTCAAAGGCTTGGATGTTTGTTATTTTCCGAGCTTCAGTTTTAGATCCATTTGGGTGTTCTCCAGAGGAGAGCCACGCTGATTTGGCATTCAAGCATCCCGTTTCCCACGCCCTCCTCCCCGCTCCCAAGCACCCTGAATCCCCGCTGCACCAGCTGCCAGTTTGTGCGTCTGAGGCATTGTCGTGTTCTCGGGCCACGGGGCATATTGTATAAACACACGGGCAGTTTACACTGCCTGGGAACTTAGGGGCTTTCCTCTCTGCGGGAAACAGCTGCGAGGGGACTTGACCAGCCCTTGCTTTGTGGAGAGGGAGACGTCGCCTCTGATCATGCACGTGGGGCAGGTGCGCTGGCTGGGCTCCTGTTGTTACGCCCGAGGATTCTCCCAGAGACGCCGAGATGGGAAGGACACTCCACCCTCCTCTCAGTTTAATTGCTCATAAGTGACTTTGCATATGGCAAACCCCCGTCTCTGTTCATCCCTCATGCTGTGTGCCAGTAGCACCCTCCACCATCTTACTGCTGTGGGCCTCCAAGACTGCAAAATCATAGACTCCTAAAGCTGGGAGGCACTTCAAGAGGGTCATTCACCCAACATCCTAGACGAGCCCTTGCTGTTGTTGTTGTTGAGTCACTAAGTTGTGTCTGACTTTTTGCAGCCCCATGGACTGTAGCCCTCCCTGCTCCTCTGTCCGTGGGGATTTCCCAAGCCAGAAACCTGGAGTGGGTTGCTATTTTCTTCTCCCAGGGATCTTCCTAACCCAGGGATCAATCCCACGTCTCCTGCATCTCCTGCATTGGCAAGTGGATTCTTTACTGCTGGGCCACCGGGGAAGCCCAGATGAGCACTCACTATAATACAAAGCACTGTGTCAGATTCCACAGGCAAAGGCAGGTGAACAAGACCAGGTTCCTATCTTCACAGAAGTAACAAACTTCCAGCTCTGCCATCACCTCCAAGAAGCCCTCCAGGACCTCCCCAGGCAGGCTCAGACTGCCTTCCTCTGTGGTCCCATATCCCTCTGCTGGCCACCAGCATTGGACTTCCTATGCTGCAGTGAAATGATCACCATGACCTTCTCCCCCACAGAATGCGAGCTTCCAGAGGGCAGAACCAGACATGCTGGGGATGCTGAGATTCTGTGGCTCGTATCATTAGGTCGTCATAAGGAAACAAGAGAAGAACTGTTCTTTTTGTTAGCCACCAATCACAGTGGCTATTTGGCCAACAACCAAAACAAGACGAGATTGGTGGCTGCCTGAAGAAGAAAGAACTAGAAAAGCCAGAGGGCTACGACCAATCTGGGCAGCCAGTGAAGACACCGGTCAGAACCAGATCATCTCACCTGCTGCACTTTTGGCTTGGCCCTCCTGCAGATTTGTCTGCTATGTCTAGAGGGGGCTGTATTTGCTTGCTAGGGCTGCCATAACAAACTACTGCAGCCTGGGTGGTTTAAACAACAAAATTGTGTTTTCTCACAACTCTGGAGGCTAGAAGTTAAAGATCAAGCTGTCGGTAGAGTTAGTTTCTTTGGAGCCTCTCCTTGGCTAGCAAATGACTGCCTTCTCCTCTTTGTCTTCACATGGCCTTTTCTCTAGGCTCTAGTTTTTGTGCCTTTGGCTCTTCCCTTAAGAGTTCCAGATCTTAGTTCCCTGATCAAGGATCAAACCTGGGCCCCTACAGTGGAAGCATGGAGTTCTAACCACTGGACTGCCATGGAGTTCCCTCTTATCTCCTTTTTTTATGAAAACACTATTCATACTGGTTTAGGGTCCATCTATATGATCTCATTTTACCTTGTGTGTGCATGTACTCAGTCATGTCCGGCTCTTTGCGACCCCGTGGACTGTAGCCCAACCAGGCTCCTCTGTCCATGAAATTCTCCAGGCAAGAATACAGGAGTGGGTAGCCATTCCCTTCTCTAGAGGATCTTTCTAACCCAGGGACTGAACCCAAGTCTCCTGCATTGCAGGTGGATGCTTCACCGTCCAAGCCACCAGGGAAGCCCCATTTTTACCTTTCTTACCTTTTTAAAAGATTCTCTCACCAAATACAATTATTTTCTGAGATTTGGGGGTTAAAACTTCAACTTATGAATTAGGATGAGAGGGGACTCAATTCAGCCCATGACAGAGGTCAACCCTGGTGTGCACAGAAGCACCACAGAATTCCTGATAAAAGCCACAGTTATCAGTTCAGGAGCCAAGAAGTAGGCCTGTGATCACCT
Source organism: Madoqua kirkii (assembly GCA_006408675.1). Lineage (NCBI taxonomy): Eukaryota > Metazoa > Chordata > Mammalia > Artiodactyla > Bovidae > Madoqua > Madoqua kirkii. The sequence goes on along the minus strand of SJYC01085753.1, from coordinate 50,329 downwards.
CCTCTCTTGGCTGACTTAGAAGCCTGGCGATTCATCCAGTACAGGTGACCAAACAGAACCCACTTTTGCCATCCCCACCTCCTACACGTCCCTTCCCTCATCCCAGTATACATGTTACATGAGGTTTTCAGGTTTGAGCCAAGGGCAAGAGAAGTTGTCCATGTGGAAAAAATAAAGAAACATGTCTGGCTCAGGACAAGGATGGAAAATGACAATTGTTATAGACAGTTTCTAAGGAGGCCCACTGGCTTACTTCCTAAACTCCCAAGCAGAACAAAGAAAAAGGTCCAAATGCCCTGGCTAGATGGAGGAGAGCCAAGCCACCAGCAAGCACCGGTGGTGGACTGCTGACTGCCAGCCAGAGCCACAGGCTGCTAGACAGGAACCAAGATGGGACAAACCGGGAGGCCTGGCAGCAGAACGGCCCTGTCCCCAGCACCGCCCTACCTGTCGGCTTGTGCAAGGTCATGAGTCCTGAGCAGCCTCCGTTCCCAGGGTTGCTCTTCACTGTTGGAAGCCAGTTGGCTAAATGTCATATTGGAAAAGAGTACAGGATGTGATCTTCCAGATGAACCGACTCATTGTAACCAGACTTGGCTTGGCTGGACTGCGTAATGCCAAGATGGCCATGGGGGCATGTTGCTGACTCAGCACAAGGAAGCCGAAGGACAGGAGGGTGAGGGAGTCGCTTGAGTGGAGCACACCCACTGCAGACAACTGGGATGGCCTAGGGATGCTCAGAGCTCGGCCGCAAGCCACAGTCTCGTTCTCTGAGGGATGAGACGCTCCGAGGCAGGCTTCTCAGCTGCCCCTGATCAAGGTCTCAAGGTACAGCATCCTGGGGGACTTGCAAAAAACAAATGCTGATTGCTCCAGGAGATATTAAAGCTTCTTCTGATGTCATCCCAGGCAATTCAAATGACCTGCACCTTGGTCTCCTAGGAGGCAATGTAGACCAATCTAAGAAGCCTAGATCTAGAGCCAAAACTCAGAGGATAAGAGCCAACATCCTTCCCTGGACCAGCTAGCATTCTGGGCTTTGCCTAGAGAAAGCCACCTTCTGCACACAGCGGTTATAAGGCTAAGAACAGGGAGGAGAAAAGGCAAGGGGCGTGGCAGGGACAAGAGCCAAGCCTCAAACATCACAGGAGCATCAAGTAGAGCTACTTAGTTTAGCTGTGGTTCTCCCCTTCAACAGGGAGTAAGGTGGAAACTCATCCACACAGTCTAAGACCAGAAGTGAGTGTGCTACAAGAAGAGAGGGACTCTACAGGCAACAGGTTATCCCCTCTTCATTCATTCATTCAACAGATATTTGGTGACTAATTTATGTTGGGTGGTGAAAAAAATTAACTTATAGGCCTCACACTCATGAAACTTAAATTGTAACAGGGGGAAGATAAAATAATCACACAACTCTAAGTATTTATGATTGTGGAAAATGCTGCGGCTTCTGCTAAGTCGCTTCAATCGTGTCCAACTCTGTGTGATCCCATAGATGGCAGCCCACCAGGCTCCCCAATCCCTGGGATTCTCCAGGCAAGAACACAGGAGTGGGTTGCCATTTCCTTCTCCAATACATGAAAGTGAAAAGTGAAAGTGAAGTTGCTCAGTCGTATCTGACTCTTCGTGACCCCATGGACTGCAGTCTACCAGGCTCCTCCATCCATGGGGTTTTCCAGGCAAGAGTACTGGAGTGGGGTGCCATTTCCTTCTCTGAAGGATAAATAGGATCTAATCTGGGAGGTCCAAGAAGGCTTTCTTTCTAAGTGACACCTAGGCTTCCAAGCCTGGGGGGCTGGGGAAAGGAGAGAGCATGCCAGGAAATAAGAGTAACATGTGCAAAAGCCTTGGGTTGAAAAGAAACTAAGAGAAATCAAGAAACTAAGAGATCCTCAAAGAAATAGCTGCACTTCCATATTCATTGCAATAGCCAAGGTATGGAAACCACTTGAGTGTCTATCAGGAGATGAATGGATAAGAAAATGTAGTGTATATATATATATGTATAGATAGATATGTGTATTGACAGACACAGACATATACACAATGGAATATTATTCAGCATGAGAAAGAAGTGGGCTGGGGAAAGGAGAGAGCATGCCAGGAAATAAGAGTAACATGTGCAAAAGCCTTGGGTTGAAAAGAAACTAAGAGAAATCAAGAAACTAAGAGATCCTCAAAGAAATAGCTGCACTTCCATATTCATTGCAATAGCCAAGGTATGGAAACCACTTGAGTGTCTATCAGGAGATGAATGGATAAGAAAATGTAGTGTATATATATATATGTATAGATAGATATGTGTATTGACAGACACAGACATATACACAATGGAATATTATTCAGCATGAGAAAGAAGGAAATCCTACCATTTGTGGCAACATGGATGGACCTTGATGGCATTACACTCAGTGAAATGTCAGTTAGCAGAAGACACTGTGTGATTACACTTTTTCATAAAATCTTAAAAAAATCAAAGTCATAGAAACATAGTTAAATGGTGGGTATTGGGGGCTAAGGAGTGAAAGAAATGGGAAGATGTTGATGCTGGTCAAAAGATATAAACTTCAGTTATCAGATGAAAAAGTTCTGGGACTCTAACGTACAGCAGGATGGTTATATTTAACAGAACTGCATTATACATATATTATATATAGTAGTTCGAAGGTTGCTAAGAGAGTTAATACTATATGTTCTTGTCATGTGACAGTAACTTTGTGGCCTGATGGAGGTGTTAGCTAATGCTGTGGTGGTCATCATTTTGCAATATATGACATCAAGTATATCTAATCAACCCACTGTACACTGTGTTGTTATTGTTGTTTCGTCACTAAGTCATATCCAACTCTTTGTGACCCCATGGACTGTAGCCCACCAGGCTCCTCTGTCCATGGGATTCTCCAGGCAAGAATACTGGAGTGGGTTGCTGTTTCCTTCTCCAGGGGGTCTTCTCAACCCAGGGATTAAACCTGTGTCTGCTGCTTGGCAGGTGGGTTCTTTAACACTGAGTCACCAGGGAAACCCATTGTACACTTTACATTTAGACAATGTTTTATGTCAATTATATCTCAATAAAGTTGGGGAAGAAATGGGAAAAAAAAAATGAAACTAAGAGATCCTCACTGTCTAGAGTCCTGAGAATGATGTAAGATAGGTCTGAAGAGCAAGTTTCTCCAGAAAGTATGCCATGTGGGGGCCTTGTAGACCTTCTAAAGACTTTTATCTTTATCTAGAAGCAGTAGGGAGCCATAGAAGAGCTCAGGGCAGATAGAGATGATGTAGCCAGGTATGCTGACCTGAGCCCTCAGCCCTCCCCACTTACCTAATGTAGATGCAGATAGGGAGGTTTGATCTTGAGTATGGGTTCATCATGATGCGAAAACTCTAACCCGGACAATTCAAGAGAGTTACTCTTCTTCTAGTGAACAGAGCTAAGCCAACGGATTTCTAAACTGAAAGTCTGCACTTGCATGTGCTGAAGGGCAGGCTGTCCTGTGGGTAGAGATCCTCAAAGAAATAGCTGCACTTCCATATTCATTGCAATAGCCAAGGTATGGAAACCACTTGAGTGTCTATCAGGAGATGAATGGATAAGAAAATGTAGTGTATATATATATATGTATAGATAGATATGTGTATTGACAGACACAGACATATACACAATGGAATATTATTCAGCATGAGAAAGAAGGAAATCCTACCATTTGTGGCAACATGGATGGACCTTGATGGCATTACACTCAGTGAAATGTCAGTTAGCAGAAGACACTGTGTGATTACACTTTTTCATAAAATCTTAAAAAAATCAAAGTCATAGAAACATAGTTAAATGGTGGGTATTGGGGGCTAAGGAGTGAAAGAAATGGGAAGATGTTGATGCTGGTCAAAAGATATAAACTTCAGTTATCAGATGAAAAAGTTCTGGGACTCTAACGTACAGCAGGATGGTTATATTTAACAGAACTGCATTATACATATATTATATATAGTAGTTCGAAGGTTGCTAAGAGAGTTAATACTATATGTTCTTGTCATGTGACAGTAACTTTGTGGCCTGATGGAGGTGTTAGCTAATGCTGTGGTGGTCATCATTTTGCAATATATGACATCAAGTATATCTAATCAACCCACTGTACACTGTGTTGTTATTGTTGTTTCGTCACTAAGTCATATCCAACTCTTTGTGACCCCATGGACTGTAGCCCACCAGGCTCCTCTGTCCATGGGATTCTCCAGGCAAGAATACTGGAGTGGGTTGCTGTTTCCTTCTCCAGGGGGTCTTCCCAACCCAGGGATTAACCCTGTGTCTGCTGCTTGGCAGGTGGGTTCTTTAACACTGAGTCACCAGGGAAACCCACTGTACACTTTACATTTAGACAATGTTTTACGTCAATTATATCTCAATAAAGTTGGGGAAGAAATGGGAAAAAAAAATGAAACTAAGAGATCCTCACTGTCTAGAGTCCTGAGAATGATGTAAGATAGGTCTGAAGAGCAAGTTTCTCCAGAAAGTATGCCATGTGGGGGCCTTGTAGACCTTCTAAAGACTTTTATCTTTATCTAGAAGCAGTAGGGAGCCATAGAAGAGCTCAGGGCAGATAGAGATGATGTAGCCAGGTATGCTGACCTGAGCCCTCAGCCCTCCCCACTTACCTAATGTAGATGCAGATAGGGAGGTTTGATCTTGAGTATGGGTTCATCATGATGCGAAAACTCTAACCCGGACAGTTCAAGAGAGTTACTCTGCTTCTAGTGAACAGAGCTAAGCCAACGGATTTCTAAACTGAAAGTCTGCACTTGCATGTGCTGAAGGGCAGGCTGTCCTTGTGGGCTCCTACCTGGACCACACATTAAATGGTACCCGCACCACAGAGGGTCTAGACCACTCAGTGTGCAAGAAAGAGAAAGGGAGGCTAGCTTGGCCAGCAATGCTGCATCGAGGCCCACGACTGGTGGCACATCACAGCGATTCCTCAAGGTACCATTAAGACCAAACTCGTGGGACTCACCGAGCACAGAAACTGAAGAGTCAATACTTCTTCAACTCTGAAGCTCTGTGGTTCGCTGCAAATTCCATCACAAACAGGAAGCTGGTTCCTTCTCCATTCACTCAAAGGGAATCTCTAATACCTCTGTCCATTAGGATTCTCCAAAGATGCCCCAGGCCAGGCAGTCTTTTCTCTGGCCCCAAGGAAGGATGTAGGGAATGTTCTTCTGGTCCCAGGGACCATCAGTAAGGTGTCTAGCAAACCCCTCCCCCACCTCTGAGCCAACAGCCCTCCCTGGCACCCCAACATCAATCTCAGTCTCAGTGTTAAGCCATAAATAATTTGACTCAGAAGTCACCAGTAGGGGTTGGGAGGATCTGGACAAGACCGCAGGGCCACACTTCTACGGGACTTCTCCCCTACCTGCCTGGGAGAAACCGCTCCAGGCTCAGCCTGTCACACCTTCCAGGCTCGTCCTGCTCCAAAGCCCAGACCCGCAGTGCACAGCCACGTCTCACACATACGCAAGACTGACAACAAATATGTTGTCCTGCCCTCAGCTTCCAGGGCTTCACCTAGCATGAAAATGGAGACAAAGCGGCCCTGAGGTCTCCTGAGAGCAGGAAAATACAAACCCCATCTGGTCCTAGGACCTGCAGGAGATGGATGCCTGTGCCACCACCCTCCACCACAGGAGTCCTGAGCACACATGCACACACACGGCTGGCCCCCTAGATGCTCACATGGCCACCGCAAGCCCTGCAAGGGAAGGATTTCTCCTTTGACCCGTCCTCACCTCTTCGCCATCTGAGTGCAGTGAAGACAGTCAGCCTGAGTCAAGCAGGACTACCACCACTTGGAAATCCCCTCGTTTAGAGCCTTTCTGCCACTGGGTGCAGCAGACCGGCCAGGGCCAGGGCGGGCACCCCCGAGGGCCACTCACGGAGCATGGGCTTGAGGCTCCACATAGGGAGCACTCGGGAGTTCTGGGCTCCACACGTTGGGGGCCCACCACAGCTGGTCCACACGGGCAGCCCTGCCCAAGTGAGGAAGAGAGGGCAATCCGAGTAGGTAGGGGCTGTGGCAGCTTCTGATGAAGCTACGCCCTGCTCTCCTTTCCCCCTAAGTCTCCCCAAGTCAGGACACTCATGCTTTTTCTTTGTGTGCTGAGCATCCTCCCAACCAAGGGCACCAGGCACCGTAGATTTCCACTTCCTTTCCAGCTATGGCTTCTGGCCCTGACTCTGGAAATGGCGGCTCTTCAGCACAGGCCTGCAGAAGAGAATCTCCACTGGGCAGTCCTCAAGCCCCTTCTCAGGTCCCCGGACAGATGCTCACCCCAGACCCTCACCCCAGCTGCAGCAAAAGTAGGCACCACGGTGACAGAGCTCCCCCTGCTGACAGCTCGCGGTGGTGGCCGGGCCAGGAAGGCTTGTGGGCTGAGTCACCTTCCCCTAAGTCATCCTGTGAAATTAGGTTCTGCTCCTCAGTCCACTGCTCACAAATGAGGACAGCTTTATCTTGGAGATCTTGAGAAGCAAAGACCTTTATATCCATGCCAGGGCTCCCCAGACAGCACAGAACTTCCAGAAGAACTTGAAATGACACCTAGGATAGGCCCTTAACCTAGCACTGGGCCAGAGTGATGGAACATGTTTCAGGGTCCTCACTGCACCAAGCCCAAAGAATCATGTGTGCCAGGTGATTCGATCAAGTGCCCACACAGACTGCCACCAAGAGGGCTGGCCTACTGTCCCCAAGGGAATCCTTAGACACTTTGCCCATCTCTCATGCCACAGGCAGCTAAACACAAGCCCACAGTAACTAAGGGACCTCTTGATGTCCATGAAATGAGTAATAATACAGTTGGTGCTTGCAAAGAGCTGACTCACTAGAAAAGACCCTGATGCCGGGAAAGATTGCAGGCAGGAGCAGCAGGGGACAACAGAGGATGAGTTGGTTTCATGGCATCACTGACTCAATGGACATGGGTTTGAGCAAGCTCCAGGAGATGGTGAAGGAAAGGGAAGCCTGGCATGCTGCCGTCCATGGGGTCACAAAGAGTCAGACACAACTAACAACAACAACAATGACTGATCCATGTTGCTGTATGGAAGAAACCAACACAATATAGTAATTAAGCTTCAATTAAAAATAAATAATTTTTTTTAAATGGAGAAGCTAGATAGACAAAGGGAATTAGCAAAGTCTCAAGGATTTGATTGACCTCCCCTGACCTGTCCATGACCTTGAAATGCATCTTTGGAAGGATCCAGGAGAGCAGTCAGCTGGGAGAATGCTGGAGGCCCTCATGGATAAAACTTCAGGGCGTCTCCCATCCGCAGCCCAAGTTTATACAATCCAGCACCCTCAGAACTTGGCATGGGATTCACTTTGATGTCATTTTTGCTGTAAGACAACAAATGCTAATTTGTTCACATTTATTGGAGTGGATTAGTCAAGCCAGCAGCAGCCGCGTAGGTGAATGCTAATTGGCCTCAAAGTCATTCATCACCGTTAAAGCAGTAAGACCGTGTGGTTACTAATCAACCAGGCTTGCAGATAAGAGTAAAAGATTTACCAGTCACCTATGCATTCATTTATTGATTCAATAAGATTTACCTAGTACTTTTCAAAGAAAGACACTGTCTCAGCTACTTCAAAGGATGAATTTTTAAAAAAAATCCCTACCTCAAGTAGCTCAAACCTTAGTAGAGCAAGATGTGAGAATAAAGGTAAACCATGCCAAGTGCCCTGGGCGGGGACAAACTGCCACTGCAGTTCCAAGAGGGGCGGTCTTGTCTCTCTGGGGACTCACAGAGACTTCACGAAACAGGCAAGGTTTGGCTGGACCTTGAGAAGTGGGTAGGAATGGGACATTCTGAGGAGAACTTGTGCAGCGGCAGAGGAGGGGAAATGAAAGGTGTTTTGGGGAGGCAGTGAGGCTCTGGTAGGCGGTAGCATGCATGATTGGGGAAGTCGTTTGCAAGCACGGCTCAGCCCTGCCGCAGGCCAGGCCCTGGGCTGTGTGCAAGTCCCGTGCTGACCGCAGGGCTACACCAGAAAGCAAAATACACAGAGTCCTTAACCTCACAGAGCTGGCAGTCCCCCCAAGGAGAAGGCCAAAAAGGAAGACTGGGGAACCCCCAGTTCTGCCCTTCTGTGTAGACTGGAGATTTGGGGGTTGGTCCTGGGGAGTTGGTAACAGTTTTAAATGATTGGAGACTTTTGGAAGATTAATCTGGGCCCAGATTAAAAGGTAAATTTAAGAAGAGGAGAAAAGTGGGACTTCCCTGGTAGCACAGTGGATAGGAATCCTCCTGCCAATGTAAGGGACGCGGGTTCAATCCCCAGGAAGATTCCACATGCCGCGGATCAACTAAGCCCACAACCACAACTACGGAAGGCTGCACGCCTAGAGCTGTGCCCCACAACAAGAGAAGCCACCACAAAGAGAAGCGCACGCACCTCAAGGAAGAGTAGCCCCGCTCGCCGCAACTAGAGACTGAAGACCCAGCGCAGACACTGTTCACTTAGTAAGTCATGCCCGACTCCTTGTGACCCCATGGACTGAAGCACACCAGCCTACCCTGTCCTCCACTATCTCCCTGAGTTTGCTCAAACTCATGTCCATTGAGTCAGTGGTGCCATCCAACTGCCTGTTGCCCCCTTCTCCTCTTGCTCTCAATCTTTCCCAGCACTGGGGTCTTTTCAATGAGTTGGCTCCTCACATCAGGTGGCCAAAATACTACTGCACAGCCATAAATAAGTAAATAATTTTTTTAGAAAAGAGGAAAAAATGGAAAGGCCAGTTAGCTACTGTAGTAACCTAGACGAGAGATTATGACCAAGACTAGTACAATAAGAGAAAAATAAAGGAATATGAAAAATAATATATATATACATATAGAGAGAGGGGGAGAGAGTATGAGGTATCACTTTGCTATACATCAGAAACTAACACATCATTGTAAATCAACTATATTTCAATTTAAAATGAGAAAGGGGAGGATTGCTAATAGGAAAGGAAAGTAAATGAAAAAAAATTGGTAAAGGAGGGCTAGATAGTGAGCAGTTACATCTCCTCAAGACCCCAGCAGCTACTGTTTTCTCTTGATGCTCCCAAAGCACTTTAGAAAGACACTTTTCCTAGAAAGCCAAAAAATAAACCCATGCACCTATAGATACCTTATTTTCTACAAAGGAGGCAAGAATATACAATGGGACAAAGACAGCCTCTCCAATAAATGGTACATGTAAAACAGCTACATGTAAAAAGTGAAATTAGAACACTTCCTAACACCATATACAAAGATAATCTCAAAATGGATTAAAGACCTAAATGTAACACTAGAAACTATAAAACTCTTAGAGGAAAACATAGGCAGAACACTCAATGGCATAAATCAAAGCAAGATCCTCTCTGACCCACCCCCTAGAGTAACAAAAATAAAAACAAAAGTAAACAAGCAGGACCTAATTAAGCTTAAAAGCTTTTGCACAGCAAAGGAAACTATAAGCAAGGTGAAAAGACAACCCTCAGAATGGGAGAAAATAATAGCAAATGAAACAACTGACAAAGGATTAATTTCCAAAATATACAAGCAGCTCATACAACTCAATGGTAGAAAAACAAACAACCCAATCAAAAAGTGGGAGAAAGACCTAAACAGACATTTCTCCAAAGAAGATATATAGATGGCTAACAAACATAGGAAAAGATGCTCAATATTGCACATTATTAGAGAAATGCAAATCGAAACCACAATGAGATATCACCTGACACCAGTCAGAATGGCCATCATCAAAAAGTCTACAAACAATAAATGCTGGAGAGGCTGTGGAGAAAAGACAACACTCATGCACTGTTGGTGGGAATCTAAACTGATACAGCCCCTATGGAAGACGGTATGGAGAGTCCTTAAAAAACTAGGAATAAGACCGCCATATGACCCAGCAATCCCACTCCTAGGCGTATACCCTGAGGAAACCAAAACTGAAAAAGACACATGTATCCCATTGTTCATTGCAGCACTATTTACAATAGTTAGAATATGGAAGCAACCTAGATGTCTATAGACAGATGAATGGATAAAGAAGTTGTGGTACATATACACAATGGAATATTCTCAGCCATAAAAAGGAATGCATTTGAGTCAGTTCTGACAAGGTAGATGAACCTAGTACCTATATACAGAGTGAAGTGAGTCAGAAAGAGAAAGATAATAATATTTATCTTCTAACTGGAGAAGGCAATGGCAACCCACTCCAGAAATCTCGCCTGGAAAGTCTCATGGGCAGAGGAGCCTGGGAGGCTGCAGTCCAAGGGGTCGCTAAGAGTCGGATACGACTGAGTGACTTCACTTTCACTTTTCACTTTCATGCCCTGGAGAAGGAAATGGCAACCCACTCCAGTGTTCTTGCCTGGAGAATCCCAGGACGGCAGAGCCTGGTGGGCTGCCATCTATGGGGTCGCACAGAGTCGGACACGACTGAAGCGACTTAGCAGCAGCAGCAGCAGCACATATATACGGAATCTAGAAGAATGGTACTGAAGAACTTATTTACAGGGCAGCAAATGGAGAAACAGACATAGAGAACAGACTTATGGACATGGGGAGGGGGAGGAGAGGGTGAAATGTATGTAAAGTGTAACATGGAAACTTACATTACCATATGTAGAATAGATAGCCAAGAAGAATTTGCTGTGTGGCTTAGGACACTCAAACAAGGGGTGGGATGGGGAGGGAGCTGGGAGGGAGCTTCAAAAGGGAGGGGATACGTATATACCTATGACTGATTCATGTTGAGGTTTGACAGAAAACAAAAAATTCTGTAAACCAATGATCCTTCAAATTAAAAAAAAAAAAAAGACATTTCTGTTTGTGGTGTCCCCCAGGAGACCACGCAATAGAGAACACAGTAGGAGTATGTGTGGCAAATGAAGCGGGGATATAGAAGGGAATTTGGATGTGGGTGGAGGCAAGATTTGGGGTCTTCTCTTCCAGTGTCCCTTTTAGCTCAAATACCTTTCTTGGTTTCTCCTCTGACAGTGATTCTCCTTCCACACTCCAGAAACCCAACTCCTGGTCCAGAGATCCTGACTTGTCTATTTCCCCATGCCTCCTAGAGCCCAGGTTGGCCCAGATTCTAGACAATGACACCACTGGCATCAGAAAGTCAGTGCCTCTTACCTCCCCTCAGTGACACACTACATCAGAAGCAGGCAGGCCTAGGCAGGTACCATACAGCAGCTCCCAGGCTGGGGTGAGAAACTGGACATCTCTTTGAGAATTTATTCAAAATGCGCGTGCCCTGACAGAGCATGTTCTTTGAGACATCACAGGGACTCTGGGGCCCGATCAGGACACTTCTCAGGCTTGCAGCAGCCGGATGCAAACAACTCTGACTTGCAATCCCGCCACCAGAGTCTCAAAATCAGAATTAAAATCTTCCTTGGAGAGCTAGAATTCCCTGCAAGGCAGGGTCTCTCTGTAAGTGGGTAACAAAAATCACTACTGCCTCCAATTTTTTTTATTGGAATATCTGTTTTCTCCCATAATACCATTCAACAAATCCCAAAAAAGTGTAGCTACTAAACTGAAAAATAATTATTAAACAATCTACTCATCCCTGGCTCTGGAGATTAGGGGGAGAAATGAGACCCATTCACAAGAGGATGCTCCTCTTTCTGGAGAAAGTCAGTCACTCTGTAGATGTCTCTGAGGTGTGATACTGAGCAAGATTCTCCAGGAGTGGTCCTCCACAGCTGGCAAGGAGAACCATCACCACTCACCCAGCATCGCCAACAGCCCAGATATGGGACTTCTGCTCACAGTTACCAGAGGGCTGTTTCTATTTCACCCAGGCAATATACGGCAACTCCACATAAAAGGATCGCAGAATAAAAAGAGGGTTGTTTTTTCTAACAAATATTCTTTTGCTGCTAATCCACCCTTTGTAACTGTCAGGCTTCATGGAGCTGGCACTGAGCCCATCAGATAACAATGCAGCTGTGACCCGAGTAACGTGAGAAGAGGAGCTGATTAATCAAGATGAAAAACACGTTTGGTAACTGTGTCTGAGGGGAGGTCCAAGGGGAGTCTTCAGAGGAGTTATCCTGGCAGCTCCAGGACCCCAAATCCAATGCCACCCAGAAGTCGAGGTTACCCCCACAGACACAGGGGTCAGATGCATGGGTCCTGAGAGCAGGTAGCTGGTTTCTCTAACTTTCTGCACAGGGGTTGGCTCCCTGCGCCTTCCTGAGCTGGCTTAATGGAAAATGGATACAGCATGACAGAGGAGTCCCACCACAAGGCACATGCTTTTGGTACTTCCCTCATCCCACTACAGCGTTAGGCTGAAGACACACACGTCTCCAGGGAGGCAGCCCAAGGCAGTAGCATGCTCCTCTCCTGCTCCCTGACAAGCCCCCAGCAAGCAGCCCCAACCAAAGGTGAGGCTGAACACAGAGGGATTTGACCAGCGGCTGTGTTTTCCTAATCAAGAGTTAGGACAAGTGACCCGACAAGGCAGGTAAGGTGGAGCGGTCAGGCAGAACACTTCTGAGTTAGGGCTGTCCTGAAAACTCTGGGTTTTGTATGAATGAAAGAACAGAGAATGGAAATACTGGTCTTCTAGGCTAAGTGATATGCAAAGGACTATTCCATAGATTTTACACCTCTACATCTTTCTCTACTTTTCCTTCCTCCGTCATCATCTATGATTATATCCTACGGAAAGGTCTGCCCCAGGCCAGCCCCGAGGATTTCTCTAAACCCTATCACACTGCCCCTGTTGCTTTTCCCTGCGTCTCTGTCCCATGAGCCAACCAATCCCGCACTGACCACGGAGCTTTGGGAGCCTCCAATCAGGCATCTCCTCCTCCCTCAGGAGGAACTGCGGACTGTGGGCACGGTCCATAGTCACCATGTTGGGATAGTAGACAGTGGGGAGCCCTGGCATCATCAGTGCTGGTCATTATCCAGTTAAATTTGGCCCAGAGCCCCAGAACCCCAGGACACAGAGCCCAGAATCTGACCCTTTATTTTGACTTTCCTCTGCTGTTCTCAACTACGAGGGGGTTACTCCAGCTGGGCCTCAGCTGTCTGGAGCAATTCTGGAGGAGTGGGAGGACAAGCATTCACTCCATCCCCCAAAGAGTCGACTGGAAAGACACCAGCAGGAGCCACAGGAAGAGCTCTGCAGCCAGGAAGACATGCAAGGGTCTCTGTAGCTCAGAGGCGAGCCAGCCCTGTGATAGCCCGCTAAATAATTCATCAAAATCACAGCCACCGTGAGAGACCACTCACTGTTCTGAGCACTGTTGTGCTCAGAACACTTCTTCTATTAACTAATTTGTCCCAGCTTCACAACAACCTTCTTATTTTATGGGTGGAAGTAACTGTCACATGAGTTTCCCAGGTGGCACTGCTGCTGCTAAGTCACTTCAGTCGTGTTCGACTCTGTGCAGCCCCATAGACAGCGCCCCATCAGGCTCCCTGGTCTCTGGGATTCTCCAAGCAAGAACTGGTAAAGAATCTGCGTGCGGCCCCATCAGGCTCCCTGGTCCCTGGGATTCTCCAAGCAAGAACTGGTAAAGAATCTGCGTGCCAAAATGGGAGGTGTAAGAGAAATGGGCTTGATCCCTGGGTGGAGAAGATCCCCTGGAAGAGGACATGGCAACCCACTCCAGTACTCTTGCCTGGAGAATCTCATGGCCAGAGGAGCCTGGCTGGCTACAGTCCATGGGGTCCCAAAGAGTAAACTGAAGCGGCTTAACACGCATGCATGCAAATGTCAAATAATATAAGCTTCACCATTTTAACCACTCTAAAATGTACATTTATGTAACATTCAGGACATTCACAATGTTACACAACCCTATCAGATTCCAGAACATTTTTATCACCCCCCAAAAGAAACCTCGACATACCTTTTAAATGATTACAACCGACGTCTGAGGTCGCGCCCTCTATTGGCAAAGCTTCACATCACACTTACCGGAGCGAGAAATTCGGGGTCCAGTTAGAGCTGCAGAGCAGGCAGGGAAGGTGAACCTGTTGCTGACGGGCAGTAAACAGATTACTGGCACATTACTCACATTTTACACACGAGGAAAGGGAGCTGGGAGGTTAAGTAACTTGCTCGAGGTCATGCAGTTACTGGCGAAGCCAGGCTATCTGATTCCAAAAGGAGGCAGATACTTCTGTCTGAAAGATAATAAAGGCTGACAGTAAAGACGCTGCATAGCTCCTCGTGAATAGCACAGATAAGGTTCCGCGAACTCGCTGACCAAATCTGAGGCTCTTAGGAGAAAGGGACATTTATATATAGCGCTGTGAACCAGGAAACTGAATGGAGGCGCTCAGGAAGAGAGAAAACCTCTGAAATTCGCTAGCCGTGGAAGTCAGAGTTCATCTAATTAGGCCAAGAATTGCAGGAGACGATAATCAGTCCTGGCTGAGTGAAGTAAGTGCAGGGGCAGGCGGAGAACACGAGGGCTCCGCGTCCGACTTCAGCTCTCCCCCAGCCGATCCCACTGCGTGTCTCTTAACCTCCCAGCTCATATTCTCCGCTGGAGTCCTGGTACATCCCATTAGTCTTTCTAGGCTCCCTGCCGTTGTTTCCTTCGCTTTGTTTTCCACCTAGAGAGCATGCCCCTCTCCTCGTAACTTATCTAAACCCCATTCCTGCTGGTTAGCACAGGCCTCAGTGGGGTCTTTTTTCTGAATGCATAAAGTGCATAACAACAGGATCAACACTTTAGCAGGCCCTTGCTAACGTGTCGTGCACGGTGCTGAATGTTTTCCAGGGCATGACTGCCTTTTATCCTCACCAGGGGAACCCAGGTGAGGCAACCAATATCTAGAGAGATAACTTCTGCAAAGTCACGCAAGCCCAATGGGGGCAGAACCAAGATGAGAGTCCTGGTCTTTGTGAGTCCAGAACTAACCTCTTGACCTGCAGTGCTAAGTGACTCAGTCATGTCTGACTCTTTTGTGACCCCATGGACGGTAGCCCACCAGGCTCCTCTGTCCATGGGATTCTCCAAGTAAGAACACTGGAGTGGGTTGCTGTGACCTCCTCCAGGGGATCTTCCCAAGCCAGGGATCGAATCCAGGTCTCTTGCATCTCCTGTATTTTCAGATGGATTCTTTACCACTAGTGCCACCTGATAAGCCACTAACCTCTTAACCACTATAATAAAGAGCCTCTCAGCTGTGCTGGGCCATCGCAATATAGCTCCATCATGGGGGGCTAATGTTTCCTTACTCCGCCCTTGCAGACCTTTCCTTCTCACCAGACTACAAGTTTCCAAGGGCAGGCACCGTGACATAAGGCAGCTCAGCACAGAGCCTCACATTCACAGTCCTTTCCTTCTCTTCTGTTCCCCTGTAGTGTCTACATCAGCAACAAAATATTTCCATATCCAGAAGCACAAACTAATGGACTTATATGAAGGGAAGACTAACTTATCTTTGTACCTTGACCCAGAGAATAAAGGAAGACTGTGGTTTCAGTAAGACTTCCCAGGTGGCTCAGTGGTAAGGAATCCACCTGCCAATGGCAAGACACACAGGTTCAATCCCTGGGTTGGGAAAAGCCCCTGGAGGAGGAAATGGCAACCCATTCCAGAATTCTTTCCTGGAAAATATCCATGGACAGAGGAGCCTGGTGGGCTGCATTTCCAGGGGTCACAAAGGGTCAGACACAACTGAGTATCTGAGCATGTGTTGAGATGAACCGAGGAGAGGAAACTGCAGGGCAAGAGTTACGTACTGCTTTGTGGCTGGCCTAGAGCTCCAGTCAGCTATTAATGTCACCCTAATAAGAATAACAACTCCTATCTTTAGAGCCGATGGTATATGTCAGGTCCTGTCAGTGCTGAATTTATAATAGTTATAAGTCCACATACCAAGCTTATGAGATAGGTACTGCTATTATCACCACTTTGTAGATGAGGAAATTAAGACTCAGAGAGGAAACTTTCCTAAACGTTTTAGCTGCTAAATGGTAGAGTTGGAATTTAACTCAGGGCTTTCTAATTCCAAAACTAAAGGGAAGGGAAGGACCCTCAAAACCTATTTAGGGAACAGCACTTCTCACTGAAGTCCAAATATTCAAACTCTTCATATTATCAAATATTTACTATTTCTAAACAGATGGTAATTGACTCATGGAAGATATGGCCACTGTGGTCGAGAGCCTAATAATTTAGACAAGAGGGCAGATGAAGAGAAAGAAGGAAGATACAGGACAACCAGCAGGTCTGGACAGCAAGGAGACGGGCTGCCTCATGAGGGAACTGATGGGAAGGGAGAAAAGCATAGGAAGTTTAGGTAAGGGATCTTATTGCTGCTGCTGCTGCTGCTGCTGCTAAGTCGTTCAGTCGTGTCTGACTCTGTGCCCCATAGACGGCAGCCCACCAGGCTCCCCCATCCCTGGGATTCTCCAGGCAAGAACCCTGGAGTGGGTAACCATTTCCTTCTCCAATGCATGAAAGTGAAGTCGCTCAGTCGTGTCAGACTCTTAGCGACCCCATGGACTGCAGCCCACCAGGCTCCTCCATCCATGGGAGTTTCCAGGCAAGAGTACTGGAGTGGGTTGCCATTGCCTTCTCTGAAGGAATCTCATTAGACAACTTCTAAGTTTCCTTCCATAGCTGATAACTCTGTGATTCTGTTAACTGGCTGACAGTTAACAGGAAATGCAGGAACTTAACTCTAGCGAAGTTTGGAGGTTTGGGCACCCGTTATACCATCAGCATGAAAGAAGTAGATGTTGTCACAAAGCATGGCTAGGGTTCCCAGCAGAGGACAGGAGAGGGGTGGGGACAGAAGCCAGAGATCTGAGAGCCAAGGCATCTGTGGAAGAGGAAGGAGGATAAGGAGAAGAGGAGGAGGAGGAAGAAGGGGTGGGGGAGAAAAAGAGTGTGGGGCAGGGAGGAAGAAGAGGGGAGAAGAAGGAAACTCTAACACCTGTTAGTCCAAGGCGGCAGCAAAAGAGAGAAGGGCTCAGCACAAGCCAGAAAGCACTTGTGATCACTTACTCTTCATGTGTTTGACATTCTACTCATTCAGCAAACACCACTAAGTATTACTGTGAGCCAGGCACTGTTACTGGAGCTGGAAAGCGAGGTGAGCACACAGGTAAAGCCTGGCTCTCAGGCACTAACGCTCTTGGACAAAGCTTGTGCAAGACACTTCACTGTGGGTGACATGAAAGAAAGGAGATCATGGTCCCTACGCCCAAATCACTCAAAGCTGGCCTGTGGATACTAAACCAACACAAGGCAAGCTAAATTGCAATCCAATATTAAAATAGAACGTGTAGAGAATAACAGATAGGAAAGAAACTAACAAGACAAGGTTTTGTCCTGTGGAAGAGACAGGAACCCGCTTAGAGGCAGGGAAGTATACCAGCCAAACTTAATTACACCCTGCTTTATGCTGTTTAAAAAACATAGACTTTCATATTCCTCAGAAACTTACTCTTACCACCACTACTTCTCAAATGATATAGCTGTCCCTCCTAGGAGTAGTTCTAGAAATCTTGTTGTCTCAGCTGTGCCAAGCCTGGCAGACTTCCCAGCAGAGGAGCAGGAAACAGATGGTGTCCATCCTTCATAGTTCAGTTCAGTTCAGTCACTCAGTCGTGTCCGACTCTTTGCGACCCCATGAACCGCAGCACACCAGGCCTCCCTGTCCATCACCAACTGCCGGAGTCCACCCAAATCCATGTCCATCAAGTCGGTGATGCCATCCAGCCATCTCATCCTCTGTCATCCCCTTCTCCTCCTGCCCTCAATCTTTCCCAGCATCAGGGTCTTTTCAAATGAGTAAGCTCTTCACATCAGGTGGCCAAGTACTGGAGTTTCAGCTTCAGCATCAGTCCTTCCAGTGAACACCCAGGACTGATCTCCTTTAGGATGAACTGATGGGATCTCCTCTCAGTCTAAGGGACTCTCAAGAGTCTTCTTCAGCACCACAGTTCAAAAGCATCAATTCTTCAGTGCTCAGCTTTCTTTATAGTCCAACTCTCACATCCATACATGACCACTGGAAAAACCATAGCCTTGACTAGATGGACCTTTGTTGGCAAAGTAATGTTTCTATTTTTCCATATGCTTCCTAGGTTGGTCATAACCTTCCTTCCAAGGAGTAAGCGTCTCTTAATTTCATGTCTGCGATCATCCTCTGCAGTTAAATTGGAGCCCAGAAAAATAAAGTCAGCTATTGTTTCCAATGTTTCTCCATCTATTTGCCATGAAGTGATGGGACTGGATGCCATGATCTTAGTTTTCTGAATGTTGAGCTTTAAGCCAACTTTTTCACTCCTCTCTCACATTCATCAAGAGGCTCTGTAGTTCTTCTACACTTTCTGCCATAAGGGTGGTGTCATCTGCATATCTGAGGTTATTGATATTTCTCCCGGCAATCTTGATTCCAGCTTGTGCTTCCTCCAGCCCAGCATTTCTCATGATGTACTCTGCATATAAGTTAAATAAGCAAGGTGACAATATACAGCCTTGATGTACTCCTTTTCCCATTTGGAATCAGTCTGTTGTTCCATGTCCAGTTCTAACTGTTGCTTCCTGACCTACATACAGGTTTCTCAAGAGGCAGGTCAGGTGGTCTGGTATTCCCATCTCTTTCAGAATTGTCCACGGTTTATTGTGATCCACACAGTCAAAGGCTTTGGCATAGTCAATAAAGCAGAAATAGATGTTTTTCTGGAACTCTCTTGCTTTTTCCATGATCCAGTAAATGTTGGCAATTTGATCTCTGGTTCCTCTGCCTTTTCTAAAACCAGCTTGAACATCTGGAAGTTCATGGTTCACATATTGCTGAAGCCTGGCTTGGAGAATTTTGAACATTACTTTACTAGTGTGTGAAATGAGTGCAACTGTGTGGTAGTTTGAGCATTCTTTGGCATTGCCTTTCTTTCGGATTGGAATGAAAACTGACCTTTTCTAGTCCTGTGGCCACTGCTGAGTTTTCCAAATTTGCTGGCATATTGAGTGCGGCACTTTCACAGCATCATCTTTCAGGATTTGAAATAGCTCAACTGGAATTCCATCACCTCCACTAGCTTCATTCATAGTGATGCTTTCTAAGGCCCACCTGACTTCACACTCCAGGATGTCTGGCTCTAGGTGAGTGATAACACCATCATGATTATCTGGGTCATGACAATCTTTTTTGTACAGTTCTTCTGTGTATTCTTGCCACCTCTTCTTAATATCTTCCACTTCTATCAGTTCCCTACCATTTCTGTCATTTATTGAGCCCATTTTTGCATGAAATGTTCCCTTGCTATCTCTAATTTTCTTCAAGAGACCACTAGTCTTTCCTAGTCTATTGTTTTCCTCTATTTCTTTGCATTGATCACTGAGGAAGACTTTCTTATCTCTCCTTGCTATTCTTTGGAACTCTGCATTCAAATGAGTGATCTTTCCTTTTCTCCTTTGCTTTTCACTTCCCTTCTTTTCACAGCTATTTGTAAGGCCTCCTCAGACAGCTCTTGCTTTTTTACATTTCTTTTTCTTGAGGATGGTCTTGATTCTTGTCTCCTGTACAATGTCACAAAGCTCTGTCCATAGTTCATCAGGCACTCTTATCAGATCTAGTCGCTTAAATCTATTTCTCACTTCCACTGTAGAGTCATAAGGGATTTGATCTAGGTCATACCTGAAAATGGAAAATGATCTAGTGGTTTTCTCCATTTTCTTCAATTTCGGTCTGAATTTGGCAATAAGGAGTTCATGATCCGAGCCACAGTCAGCTCCCAGTCTTGTTTTTGCTGACTGTATAGAGCTTCTCCATCTTTGGCTGCAAAGAATATAATCAGTCTGATTTTGGTGTTGACCGTGTGGTGATGTCCATGTGTAGAGTCTTCTCTTGTGTTGTTGGAAGAGAGTGTTTGCTATGACCAGTGCATTCTCTTGACAGAACTCTGTTAACCTTTGCCCTGCTTCATTTGTACTCCAAGGCCAAATTTGCCTATTACTCCAGGGGTTTCTTGACTTACTACTTTTGCATTCCAATCCCCTATAATGAAAAGGACATCTTTTTTGGGTGTTAGTTCTAGAAGGTCTTGTAGGTCTTCATAGAACTGTTCAACTTCAGCTTCTTCAGCATTACTAGTTGGGGCATAGACTTGGATTACTGTAATATTGAATGGTTTGCCTTGGAAACGAACAGAGATCATTCTGTCATTCTTGAGATTGCATCCAAGTACTACATTTCCAATTCTTTTGTTGACTATGATGGCTATTCCATTTCTTCTAAGGGATTCTTGCCCACAATGGAGATATAATGGTCATCTGAGTTAAATTCACCCATTCCAGTCCATTTTAGTTCGCTGATTCCTAGAATGTCGATGTTCACTCTTGCCATCTCCTGTTTGACCACTTCCAATTTGCCTTGATTCATGGACCTAACATTCCAGGTTCCTATGCAATATTGCTCTTTATAGCATCGGATCTTGTTTCCATCACCAGTCCCATGGGTGTTGTTTTTGCTTTGGCTCCATCCCTTCATTCTTTCTGGAGTTATTTCTCTACTGATCTCCAGTAGCATATTGGGCACCTACCAACATGGGGAGTTCATCTTTCAATGTCCTATCTTTTTTGCCTTTTCATACAATTCATGGGGTTCTCATGGCAAGAATACTGAAGTGGTTTGCTATTCCCTTCTCCAGTGGACCACATTGTGTCAGACCTCGACACCATGACCCGCCTGTCTTGGGTGGCCCCACACGGCATGGCTTAGTTTCACTGAGTTAAACAAGGCTTTGGTTCACATGATCAGATTGGCTAGTTGTCTGTGATTGTGGTTTAAATCTGTCTGCCCTCTGATCCCCTCTCTCAGTGCCTACTGTCTTACTTGGGTTTCTCTTACCTTGGACATGGGGTCTCTCTTCACGGCCGCTCCAGCAAAGTGCAGCCGCTGCTCCTTACCTCTGATGCCATCCTTCATAAACCAGCGTCTATTGTTCTCAGTGGGCCAGGGATATAAAATTGTCCTAAAGTGTACATCAGTGTTAGAAGGGACCTAATTGATCATCCAGTTTGATTTCCTTGTGTAACAATTGAAGAAACTGAGGTGTGGGAACATGAAATGGTTTGTCCATGGTAAATTAGTAGCCACTGACAAACTCAAACCCCAGTTTCCTAGAGATCCCTCTTCCTCTAGATAGAAAAAGGACCGTGTATCCAAGAAGGTGCAGGAGACAGGGAACCTCTGAGGTCCTTACCAGCCCAACTCCGGAACGATATCACTATTCACCCCTTCCCCTGTTGCTCATCATACATCACTCCCATTGCATCTGCCAGCCCAGCTCTGGGATCTCACCTGGCAGGCCTCTCAAATTCAGACCTCGCCTGGTCCTGGGACTGACTCTCCAGCAAGATGCAAATCAGAGAGGCTGGTGCCAGCCTCCCCAGGGCTGCCTAGTTCTAACCAGAACCCAAGGGTAGCAAGACAAGCCCTGAAGAATCCAAAACTTGTCTGAGGTTCTCAGAGCAAATAGAGGCAAGGACACCAGGCCACGGACAAGGGCAAAAGGTGTCTTTTGGTGGCTCCCTTTGCTGGAATGCACCAGCACCACCCAGGGCTAGAATGAAGACCCAGAAACCAGCCCCAGTCATCTCCACGGGGCCAAGAGGAGCTTCACGCCCCACTCTGCCCTCGAGGACTCAACCCGGGATATCCAAGGGTGGCAATGGAGAATCCAGGGTCTCTTGTGGGTAGGTGGTGACTGGGGAAGGCCCACAACCACCATCACATAGGCAAGCAGGAGAAGGGCTCTAATTCTCCCAGAGAGAGCTAATAATTCTCCTGGGAGAATTTTTCTGCCGGAGACCATGCCCTGCCCTAAAGGAGCAGCTCCCCAGGAATGACACTTGAAGAGCTGGCTCAGGGCCACGAGAGCATATAGCTCCGGGTTTTATTTCCCCTTTATAAATGGAGGCAGGGGAGGAGAGGAATTCTTCGGCT
Organism: Madoqua kirkii; assembly: GCA_006408675.1. NCBI lineage: Eukaryota > Metazoa > Chordata > Mammalia > Artiodactyla > Bovidae > Madoqua > Madoqua kirkii. Next base: position 28,335 of record SJYC01085753.1, on the reverse strand, counting down.
GAGTAACCCAATGCCTCTGGGTCCGGCCCACAGGGCTTGGCCCTGGGAAGAGCAAACAAGCCGGTGGCCTTGTCCCCGCAGGTTTGTGGCCGCCAGCCTCCAGCTGCCACTCACTGCCCTGGGGCGTGGACGCAGGGGAGGGGAGCCGCCCCGCTCTCCCCACTCCCCTAGGGAGATTGAAGAAAGACTGCAGTCCAGCCCTCAACCTCCAGGGGAAGGCCAGGCCCAGGGTTCAACACCACCAACCATCAAATGTAACTCTGTACCTCCACCCCGTGCCATCCCGGTTGGCATCCCGCCCAGGGTGTCTTCCCCAAAAGCCTCTGCTCAAGGCTGGGAGCACCCCCCCACCTCAGCCCCTGCCTCCACTGATGGACGTGTGTTCTGCACCTCACAGGCCCGGAGTGAGCACCTGTGATCCACACAGTCAGCCACAGCAGTAAAATGTTAATAGCAACCAGCGTTCCTGCAGAATTTGGCCATTGACAAAATACTTTTTATGGGTATCAGTTTTCTCATGGTTGGACAGCATCACCCACTCAATGAACACGAGTTTGAGCAAACTCCAGGAGACCGTGAAGGACAGGGAAGCCTGGCCTGCTGCAGTCCATGGGGTTGCAAAGGGTCGGACAAGACTGAGCAGCTGAACAGCAACAACAACCTTCTAAGTCGGGCATCATCATCCAGCCAGTTTTCAGACTGGAAAGTAAGAGGCTGGTTCGAGCAGTCACTGGAATGACCAAGTCAGAATCTGAACCCAAACCACCGGACTCTCTGTCTCACAGTCCATCCACAAACCCAGCCACCTGATCGCTGGTGCCAGTGATCTGCAGAACAGGTTAGGACTGATGCTGGCTTTGCAGCCCTGGCTGTTCAAAGCCGGCAGCTGGATGAATGAAAGGCTCTCATCTGGCAGCCCGAGGGCTCCAGGCCTCGCCTGACCCCCAGGCTCCCAGCCCCCTGCCCCCCAGCAGGTGCCCCCTCACCTCACCCCGCTGCCCTCCCCGCCAGGCTCCCGGCCAGGCCCACGCCCTCTGCGTGCTGTTTGTTTTGCTGAGGGTTTCCGTTGGCTCGAGTGTGGGTGTTTGTTGTACTCCCGCAGATGGCAGACAGCATGCCCTCCCCACCATCACCCCACCCCAGGGGCGGTGTGGAAGCAGACGCAGCAGGCAGAACAAAAGCCTAGCAGCTGAACAGCCCGTCTGCCGACATCTTTTATCCAATCCAAGTCCAGACATTATCTTGACAAAATTCCTTTTAACTCCTCCAGCATCTGGGACTCTTTCAGCCTGGCTCCCATCGGTCTGGAGCCCCCTAATACTTCCCCCACCCTCACAGAAAACATCTGCTCCTCTGATGGAGCAGGACACACTGTTGCAAAAAACACTTTGGTTTGAGGTGGTGGGGTGGGGACGGGAGGTTACTAATATTTGGACTCTTGGCTTCCATCCATTATGCCCCCTCGGAACTCAGACCCGATGCTCACAGAAACTTCTGACAAAAGGCAAGGAGGGTATTGCTCTGGAGGAGGTGGAAGATAATGCTCGTGCTCAGAACTTCCCTCAGCAGTAAGTCTCGCCTTTCACTGCCTCTGAGAGGCCCCTTGATGAGACAGACAGGTGCTCCTGTGGGGACTAGAGTGCAGGAGTGCTGGAAAAGGATGTGGTTTCTCTGTTTTTTAAAGCAAAGGGTTTTCATTCCCAAATCCAGTATTCTCATGTGGCCCTAAGAGCTGTGCTCAGCTTGCAGACAAGCACCTCTCCCTTTGGCAATACAGGGGCCTTGGGTATCAGTTTTCTCATGGTTGGACAGCATCACCCACTCAATGAACACGAGTTTGAGCAAACTCCAGGAGACCGTGAAGGACAGGGAAGCCTGGCCTGCTGCAGTCCATGGGGTTGCAAAGGGTCGGACAAGACTGAGCAGCTGAACAGCAACAACAACCTTCTAAGTCGGGCATCATCATCCAGCCAGTTTTCAGACTGGAAAGTAAGAGGCTGGTTGGAGGCAGTCACTGGAATGACCAAGTCAGAATCTGAACCCAAACCACCGGACTCTCTGTCTCACAGTCCATCCACAAACCCAGCCACCTGATCGCTGGTGCCAGTGATCTGCAGAACAGGTTAGGACTGATGCTGGCTTTGCAGCCCTGGCTGTTCAAAGCCGGCAGCTGGATGAATGAAAGGCTCTCATCTGGCAGCCCGAGGGCTCCAGGCCTCGCCTGACCCCCAGGCTCCCAGCCCCCTGCCCCCCAGCAGGTGCCCCCTCACCTCACCCCGCTGCCCTCCCCGCCAGGCTCCCGGCCAGGCCCACGCCCTCTGCGTGCTGTTTGTTTTGCTGAGGGTTTCCGTTGGCTCGAGTGTGGGTGTTTGTTGTACTCCCGCAGATGGCAGACAGCATGCCCTCCCCACCATCACCCCACCCCAGGGGCGGTGTGGAAGCAGACGCAGCAGGCAGAACAAAAGCCTAGCAGCTGAACAGCCCGTCTGCCGACATCTTTTATCCAATCCAAGTCCAGACATTATCTTGACAAAATTCCTTTTAACTCCTCCAGCATCTGGAACTCTTCCAGCCTGGCTCCCATCGGTCTGGAGCCCCCCAATACTTCCCCCACCCTCACAGAAAACATCTGCTCCTCTGATGGAGCAGGACACACTGTTGCAAAAAACACTTTGGTTTGAGGTGGTGGGGTGGGGACGGGAGGTTACTAATATTTGGACTCTTGGCTTCCATCCATTATGCCCCCTCGGAACTCAGACCCGATGCTCACAGAAACTTCTGACAAAAGGCAAGGAGGGTATTGCTCTGGAGAAGGTGGAAGATAATGCTCGTGCTCAGAACTTCCCTCAGCAGTAAGTCTCGCCTTTCACTGCCTCTGAGAGGCCCCTTGATGAGACAGACAGGTGCTCCTGTGGGGACTAGAGTGCAGGAGTGCTGGAAAAGGATGTGGTTTCTCTGTTTTTTAAAGCAAAGGGTTTTCATTCCCAAATCCAGTATTCTCATGTGGCCCTAAGAGCTGTGCTCAGCTTGGAGACAAGCACCTCTCCCTTTGGCAATACAGGGGCCGGGAATGGCCTGAGGGTCCTTGTTGCCCATGCCTAAGGCTAGAACTCCACGGCACGCCTGGCCCCCTCCCCGTACCCTCACCAGTGTTCAATGACTCCAGCTAGACTCCCCCATTTTCACCCCACAGTCTCTCTCCTGCTTCTACTGCTCTGCCCAGCTTCTCAGATGGATGACTCGGCTACCCAGGCTTCCTGGGTATTCTTTTCAGCCCCGGATATGTCTTGAGTGATCCCCATCACTAGTCAAGGCCCACCTCACTCTACCCTCATGCTCAGACCTGCAGGACCTGAGCCAGGCCCAGAAGGGAAACATAGCTATCACTCCTGAGCGTGCTGGACAACATACTACATCCACGTGAAAGTATATCCTTGGAGACATCCAAGCTGCCTCTGTCTACAAGGACCTAGAAGCAGCCAAAGATGCTGCGAAGGAGAAAGGCAAAGGAGCCTGCCAGGGCACCCACAGAGGCATCAGCAGGCGGCACACCGAAGTCTCATCGTGGCTGCCCCTTGGCAGTTCTGGAGTTCTGCAGGTCCTGACACCAGGTCCCAGACCCCCACGTTCCATTTATTGGTTAGACGGCTAACTCCAATTTGTGCATACCAAATTCCAGGACAAAAAAAGAACTTACTTGGGCCTGGTGTGCAGAAGTGCTTTGCCCAGTCCCCTAGAAACACAATGTGACCCAATGCACATTGCCAGCCTGAGCTTTCCAACCTGAACCTCTGGACTCACACAGGCCCCACCCCTTGCCTATCCAGGCCTCCAGACACTCAAAGTCTGGCTCTACAAAGCCGCCCCTGACCTCTTTTAACTGAAGCCAAGCACTCTCTTGGGGAATTTCTTCTAGCCCTTCCCAAATTCCACCAGGTATTTAGTTATCTGGGTACACATCTTATCTGTAAACTTCTGAACAACAGAGATATCTTGTTCATCTGTGCTCACTGACCACCCACTGCTCCCCGCCCCCAGCTCCTAGCGCTGTACCTTGCATACAGCAGACATTAACCATTTTCTGGATCAAAAATCCAAGATAATTACCTCCCTAGTCCTTCTGATCAGCCGCTAAAGGGTCCTGGCAAATGGTTGAAGGAGAAGAAAACAAGGCGTATTTCCATCTCCTTGGAAACCGCGTGTATAGTTTCAAAAGAGAATGCAGTCAGCGATGAAGTCAGAAGGTCCTCAAAATAAGCTCTTCCCCCATCCTCACTAGACATTACCTTAAAGTTCCTCTTACACTTTCGTGGTGACACTTCTGTCTCCCACTCCTACCCATCCAACAAAAACCTTTGGTTGACATGTTAAACACTTTTTTCAAAACCCCCATTTCCTGAACTCGAGGAAAAACAGGCTTCCCCTGCCTGGGGTGCTGGGTGCTGCCTGGCCAGCCGGTGGGGCTGGCCCCCTCTCCTGCACAGCCATCCTGGCAGACAGCTAAGCCTCTGCGGTCTGAACCCCAGTGAGGCCTCCCGGTGATTTGCATATAATCACACACAATGCCAGGCCCAACAAAGCCACTCCACACAGCAGAGCCTTCTCAGCTGAGTTTAGGTTTAATCTCCTTAATACAAAAGTTTCTGCTTTGCTTTGGATGGGCTCGAGGACTCTTGCTAACGATGCTAAACAAATAATCGCCCTTTATTCCCCCTCTGGAGTCTGCCCTACGCACCGTGGCCAGCCAGGCCCCGGTTGTTGTGGTTTACGGGCCAGGCCTGCACCTGCACTGTTTGTGTGAGATCACCGGATGCCCAGCAAAACTCTTTAAAGAAAGCCAAGCACAGTGGCAGGGGTGGGTGGGGCTCAGGAGGTGCCAGTCAGACACCAGCGCTAGGCTTCCCGGACTCCCGAAGCACCCTGTTCTTCCCCTCAGGAAGCACTCACCCAAACACGCCCTTCAAAATCCAGCCTCTCCTTTACTAGCTTCCCAAGTTAACTGGCTCCCTTTTCCAGGGTTCAGCCCCCTCGTACTTCCCCTCCCAGGCTCACTCAGCCCCTCCACTTACCCACGCCTAGCCCAGCCTTCTAGGAGTTACTCTGAACATCACTTCACTTACTTCAGCACTTCACCCCTAGGACTCAGAGTCTGCCCCAGCAGCGACCGTCTAAGACACTATTTCAGAGAGATGTTTACTATCCTTAGTCTTGGCTCCAGTCGTTTGCCAGGTCATCTTGAGAATGAGCCATGATCCCCTATCTGTTTTATTGATGCAGGATTTAGAAATCAATAATCAGACAGGTGGCCTAGATGGGGGTGCCCTGGCTATCTCAGTTACCTACTTCTGTGTAACAACCCCAAAACGTAGAAGCATAAAACAAGCACCGTTTTATTCTGTCTCACAATGCTGAAGTTCAGAAATTTGTTCAGGGCTGAGCAGGGCAATTCTTCTGTTCTCTTTGGTATCAACAGGGATTACTCTGTGGTATTTGGCTGACAAATGAGCTGATCTAAGGGTCTTATGCTGTGGTAGCTGCAGCTATAAGGTTTGGCTCAGCTGAAACTGTTGACCAAAGGGCCTCCGTATAGTCTCTGCAGCACAGCAATCTCAGGATAGGTATTTCTTACATAGATCAAAGCTCCCAGAGAGAATGTTCAAAAGAACTGGGCAGAAGCTTCAAGTCTTCACATGACCTAGGCTCAGGACTCCCAGAATCTCACTTCTAGTCTATTGACCAAGCAAGTTCAAGACAAGGGAATCTGCAGGCATCTTTAATCTATCACACTAGCCTCCCCTGTTGGCTCAGACAGTAAAGAATCTGCCTGCAATGCGGGAGACCGGGTTTGATCTCTGAGTCGGGAAGATCTCCTGGAGAAAGGAATGACAACCCACTCCAGTATTCTTGCCTGGCAAATTCCACGAACAGAGGAGCCTGATGGGCTACAGTCCATGGGGTCGCAAAGAGTTGGACACAACTGAGTGACTAACATTTTATCACACCAGCTAAAAATGTCTTCACAAGAGCCATCAACCCAATAATCAGTATGAGACCAACATCCTGGACCTTAAGGCTGAATAGCCTAGCCTTGCAAATAAAACATCCCAGTTACCAGCCTGCACACGCTAGGTACTGTACCACTTCCCCCAAAGACTCCAGCATACATCCCAATCCTGACCTGATGCAGAGTCCCCAGCTGACCCTCACAGCCGCCCCCCTTGCTCGGCCTGCCTTTCAGCTGCCCTATAATCAGTATGAGACCAGCATCCTGGACCTTAAGGCTGAATAGCCTAGCCTTGCAAATAAAACATCCCAGTTACCAGCCTGCACACGCTAGGTACTGTACCACTTCCCCCAAAGACTCCAGCATACATCCCAATCCTGACCTGATGCAGAGTCCCCAGCTGACCCTCACAGCCGCCCCCCTTGCTCGGCCTGCCTTTCAGCTGCCCTGGCCATGGGCAGGACCTCTGGTTTTTCTTGGCTGCTGCCAGACCTGAAGCTGACCTTTTCAGATTTTTGTTCACAGATGACTTTGGATGGGAGATAAGGAAGTTTGATTTCATTTTTATAGAGGCAAAGATGCTGCCACAATAGCAGGGGATTAATTCAGACTTCAGGTCCCATTCTGGCCTTTGCAGGACAGCCCCAGCAGCAAGTCCCTGCAGAGGGAAAGAGATGCCACTCTGTGACTGCTCCAAGTCTCCCTGGGGGTCAGATGTGAGCCCTGAGATGGAGAGGGCAAGGTGAATGGGGGATGGAGGGTTGGGATAGGGTTCTATCTCTGCACCACTGAGGCGCTGAGTCACGTCAACCTCAAGCAACTCCTGCACAGACAGGCTTCAGCAGACCTATCTGGCCTGAACCAGCTGCACTCTCCCAGCTCCAGGCAGGGAGTGGCGGGCATCTGGCAGGGCAGTCATCGCCCCAGGAGCAAGGGTGCAAGGTCATGTAGGCCAGCTTCACTCATAGGTCTTTTTTTTCAATGCTCTTCACTAATATGATTCAAATTTTATTATGAAATATCCACACCATACAAAAAGGAATAACTAACACCCATTCACCCACACCCTCATTTAAATAAAATGTTACCAATAGCATTGAAATTCCCTGTCCCGCATGTATTTTCAGAACTCTGGAGAGTTTGGGAGGGAAGGGGGTCTACTCAGTTTCTACACAAGAAGGGAAGGAGCATTGGTAGGGAAGAGGGAAGCTAACCTTGGCCTTAGCAACCGCTGCTCCAACTAGAAAGGGCTTCTAATTATAAGGTATTATAGCATCAAGGGATATTTTATAAGAATCTGGGAATAGACTGTAAAGAATTAGAACATTCTTTCCAACACCCAGCTCAGAGACTTCCACATCCCACAATCTGAAATAATCACCAGCTCCTTAAGGAATCTTTAGAGACTGACTTTTATGTCTCTATGTTCATCTACCTCCCACCCTCGACTAAACTCCATGACTGTGCATTATTCATTTTTGATCTTTCTCGAAGTTCTTGTGCAGAGTCAGGATTTCTTTTGTTATTAATGTGAATACTTGGGTGATCCTCATGGTAAATGGACAGGGCAGGGAAGACTTAATAGAATAGGAAAGAAAAAGGAGGTTGAAAACTAAGAGCCCAGAGCACACTTAACACTCAGATCTTGGTATCTAAGGCCACTCTCCCATAAAAGGAATAAAAGCTTCTTGGAGAAATGACTGTTTCTAAAACTAGGAAAAGAAATACACAAGATGAGAAGATGCGCCTCAGGCATCTGACAGTGCCACAAAAGAAATCGTTTAAAAATCACCTAAAACCCACAAGGACAGGTTACATCAGGAGCCAACTGAGCGAGATATCAACTGTTCACCACTGGATTATTTTGAGAAAAACAAAACTTTCAACCCAAAGTAAGAGTCAATATCCATGAGTCCATCCATACTGATATAAATAATTGAATGAATGAATAACTAGGAAAGAAAAGACAAATTTCCCACACAGAAGAATTCCACAAACTTATTGTAGGTGATCAACCTTCAGGGAGAAGGAAGCATAGCTCTCCCCTTCCTAAGTGTGGGCTGTACAAAGGGACTTCCTTCCAAGGGACACAATATGGGAAGGAGAAAAAAGAGTAACTTTACAATGGAGAAAATCTAACAAACGCAGCCTCTTCCAGGTGACCAAGGTCAACATGAATGGGAACTCACGTATCATGGTGATGGTATACATCCTTGATATAATGTGAGGCAAACAGAATTTCATGGTCTTCCTCTCAAGAAAACATAACTCCTGACCAATCATGAGAAAAACATCAAACAAATCCCAGTGGAAGGACTTCCTGCAATATACCTGATAAATTCTCCTCAAAATTGTTAGATCATCAAGAACAAAGGAAGTCTGAGACAGTGTCATAACCAAGAGGAGCCGAAGGAGACGTGACAACTAGACAGAGTGTGGCGTCCTAGGTGGGATCCTGCAACAGAAAAGGACATTAGGGGAACCTAGACAAAGTGTGGTTGTTAGCTAATAATGATATATTCATTCATTGATTATAACAAATATACTATATTAATTAAGATGTTTATAATAAGGGATATTGAGTGTGAGGTGTTTGGGAACTCTCCATACTACCTTTGCAATTTTTTTCCACAAATCTAGAACTGTCCTTTTTTTAAAAGCAGCATGTTCCAGGAGAGAAAAAAATTAAACTGTAAAAACAGAGGAAAAAAATAGCCTGAAGGGACTTTGAACTCACTGAGGTTAAGAAGTCCCCAACCTGTCAAAACCAGTGAAGAGTCAGGTAAAATCAAATCTGAAAGATGTCGACCAGCCAGGGGTACTCCGGGGAGCCTGGGAGAGGGCAGTGCTGAGAGATGGTGACCGTGGAAATCAGAGACCTGAGGGAGACAGTACAAGGACCCTGGGGCAACCACTGCACCCACCATCTGAGAGTGTCCCCAAGAACAGACCAAAGACGGGATGAAGCGCACGTCCTCAGTTAGAAGCCTCAAACTAGATACACACTGAGCGTTACGGGCTTTAAAACAGTGCTAAGGGAAGAAGGGAAACGCAGGACGAGGTGGCACCAACAATTTTACAGATGTTTTTAAAGTGCATGCACTGGGCTTCACTGACGGTCCAGTGGTTAAGAGTACACCTTGCCACACAGGGGACACCAGTTCAATCCCTGGTCTAGGAAGATCCCACAGGCCAAGGAGCAGCTAAGCCCGTGCACCTGAACTACTGAGCCTTCGCTATAGAGCCCATGAACCCCAACTACTGAGCCCAGGAGCCTAAAGCCCGAGCTCTACAGCAAGAGAAGCCACCAGAGGAGAAGCCAGCACACAGCCACAAAGAGCAGCCTCCTCTCACAGGACCCAGAGAGAGCCTGAATCCTGCGGCAGAGACCCACCACGGCCAACAGCATAAAATGAACAGAGCTTTTAAAAACATCTCGAGGAAATAAACTACATGCACATAAACAATACGTGTGTTGCAAAAACACTCACAAATACATGTTAAATGTACTGGAATGATTGTCTATGGGGAGAAGAAAATGAGAATAAATGGGGGGAAATTAATGAATAAAACAGAAAGGTGTTCTTGCCCAAACCAGCAAGGAAAATATGCCATAACGTGAGTATAATTAAATCAGACCATTAAACCTCAGGGACGTATATGTATGTGTGTGTGAGAGAGAGAGAGCAAGACTGATGAGGGGGGAAGAAAGGGAAGGGGAAACAGAACAGGTAAGGGAATCAGGTTTTCCTCCAACCTGGAGGAAAGGCAGAGAGAAAGAAATCATGCAAAGGCGAGCATGGTTCTGCCGGGAAGGAAGGCAGGCACAGCGCCTAACACGATTTGGGGTTTCTCTGTGGAAGGGAGGCATATCAAAGTCAACTGTCAGCCCAGAAAGCTTTAAAGAACAACAACAAATTTATTTATTTATTTATTTATTTTTAGAAGACGTTGTAGCTAAAAGGAAATAGACTGGGAGCTCAAAAGAAAGCCCAGGGATCCAATCATGGTCTTGTGAAAGAACACTGGTAGGGGTTTGGACAGTGACCAGCTGTTTGACCTTGAGGAAATCTCACCCTCTCTGAGCCTCGGGTTCCTCATCTCTGAAACGGGGGTTTGGAAGCAGGGTCTAAACGCCCTTCTCTGACACCACAGTGAGTGACATCTGTGACTTAAGGCAGGAAGGAAGATGAGGTGCGTTAGCCGACCGCAGCTGGCTTCCTACACTGGTCTTCGTCATTTCTCTTTTGCCCTTTTTGCTTATCACACCAGTGAAGTCCTGGGAATGTCCTCTGTGCCCTCGCAGCGACTATAAACCCACACGACTGAGCTGGACCTCTTTTCTCGTGCCTTCACTGGTCGCACACAAGGCCTGCGGGGCAGCTTCCTTTCACGCCTTGCATTCTTTTTGCAGCCCCACAGGACTCGACCTTAGAAAAGCGTTCATTGTTTTACCCCAAATATCCCCAGAAGCTAAAGCTCCTAAGGCCAGTCTTCCCAAAGTAGTTCTCTACAATTAGGATCAGATTTTTTTAATCCAAACTTTTATCTGAGGAGCAACCTGAACTTTCTCCCCCTTTTCCAGTTGTTTCCAGAATCCAATCCAATACCCTGGCCTCAAATTTTCCACCTTGTCTTGTCCCAAGATAAGCTGCTTTCCTTCTCTGGGCCTCAGTTTCACCATTTGCAAAATAAGAGGAGTGACAGCACTCCTAGAATGCCTTCTAACAGTCTTTACCCACCCGAGTAATCCGATGCTAATTAGGCTCCCAGGATTGTCTCACAGGCAAATGCAACCTTACTGCCCCATTCACCAGGTAGAAAGTAAAGGTCGTCAAGCTTGATTTCACAGCAGGAAGTAGAATGTGGAGGGCTACTAACTGTGACTGTTAGAGACACAGGATGAAGAGCGTTCACCAGATGACTGAATTTTCCATAAGATCTCAGAACAGGAAGAAGCTCATCTATCTTCTCACAGAGGAAGGAAGGTTGACAAAATGAGCACACATTTTGCCACCTAGCAACTGTGTTTAAAAGAGCATACTCAAGAACCAAAATACCTGAATTCTACCCCTGATCACCCCTCCTATTAACAGGATGATCTTGAGAGAGTCATTTCTAGGCAGGTTGATAAGAGGTCTAGGGGTCCCCAAGGAGAGAGGGGTCTGGAATTCTCAAGAAGGAAGAAAGGACAAACATTTCTCTACATTCCTTAGGATTATATAACAACAATGTATTTGCCTGAGGGCAGTCTCTGGATTAAACCTTCTGGCTAATTCTGTTATCTTAAAATGTAAATTATGGGAGTAGGTCTGGTGAGGTCTTTACAACCTCCAGACCTTCTTTGGATTAGTTGGAGAATATATAAACTCATTGCTAAAACTAACAAGCGGGTACTCTTTCTACTCCCTTCTGATGCCTATGTCAGAAGCTTTCTCTGTCTCCTTTATACTTTAATAAAACTTTATCACACAAAAGCTCTGAGCAATCAAGCCTCGTCTCTGGCCCCGGATTGAATTCTTCTCCTCCAGGGGCCAAGAATCCCGGCGTCGTGATTCAACAACCACCTTTCAATCTCAAGCAAATGGCCTCCGAGCCTCCATCTCTCCGAGACTCCATGATAAGATGGGTTAATTGTAAGCTCTGTGTCACAAGGTGGTTGGAATATCAGAAATGATGCTGCATGTCAAAGTTCCTTATAATACTTTGCTAGTTACCTCACCTTATCAGAGAGCTTGTTTGAAATGCAGAATCCTGGGCCCCACCTCACATCACCTACAGCACTGACTCAGAATCTCCCTTTTAGGAGCTCACTCAGCAGCAGGAAAACAAACAAGCCCATTTTACAAAATGGGCAAAGGACCTGAATAGACATTTTCCCAAAGAAGACATACAAATGACCAACAGACACATGAAGAGATGCTCAGCATCACCAATCATCAGGGAAATGCAAATCAAAACCACAAAGAGATATCACCTCACACCTGTCAGAATGACTGTTATCAAAAAGACAAAAGATAACAAGTCTTGGCAAGTGTTGGCAAGGACATGGAGAAAAGGGAGCCCTTGTGCACTGTTGGTGGAATGTAAATTGGTACAGACATTATGGAAAACAGTATGAAGGTTTCTCGAAGAAATTAAAAATAAAGCTGCCATAAGATCCAGCAATCTTGTTCCTGCATATGTATCTAAAGGAAATGAAATCCGTATGTTGAAGAGACAGCTACACTCCCAGTTCACTGCCGCCTTAGTCACAATAACCAAGGTATGGAAACAACCCAAATGTCCCTTAGCAATCTGAATGGATAAAGAAGATGTGATATATTTAGCTCTGTAAATCATTTTGAGTGTATTTTTGTGTATGATACGAGGGAATGTTCGTACACATAGTGTCCAGCTTTCCCAGCACCACTGGCCGAAGAGACTGTCATTTCTCCACTGTATATTCCTTGTTGGAGATTAATTGACCATAGGCACGTGGGTATTTCTGAGCTGTTTTGCTCCTTTGATCTATATGTCTGCTTTGCACCAATACCATGCTGTTTTGGTACTAAGGGTTTGTAGTATTGTCTGAAGTCTGGAAGGGTTTTGCCTCCAGCCTTGTTCTTTTTCCTTATTTTTGTGGTTCCGTATAAATTTTAGGATTATTTGTTCTAGATTGGAGCCTTTCCTGATGGCTCAAATGGTAAAGAATCTGTCTGCCATGCAGGAGACCAGGGTGCAATCTCCAGGTTGGGAGGATCCTCTGGAGAAGGAAGTGGCTACCCACTCCAGTAGTCTTGCCTGGAGAATTCCATGGACAGTCCATGAAAAATGTCATGGGTATTTTGACATAGACTGTATCAAATCTGTAGATTGCTTCAGGTAGTATGACCATTTTATTAATACTAATTCTTCCAATTCAAGAGCTTGAGATGTTCTATTTCTTTGCATCACCTTCAATTTTCCTTTATCAATGTTTTGTAGTTCACAGCCTATAGTCTTTTATTAACTTAGTTAAGATTATTCCTAGGGATGTGTTTTGGAGGGAATATAATTTTAAATGGGGTTATTTTTTTACTTTATGTTTCTGATATTTCAATGTCAGTGTAAGGAAATGCAACAGATTTCTGTTTGTTAATTTGTATCCTGCTACCTTGTTGAATTCCTTTATTTGTTTCGATAGTTCTTGTGTGGGGTTCTCTGGAGCTTCCCAGGTAGCTTAGTGGTAAAGAATCTGTCTCCAATGCAGTAGACACAGGAGATTCAAGTTTGAGCCCTGGGTGAGGAAGCTCCTCTGGAGTAGGAAATGGCAACCTCCTCCAGTATTTTTGCCTGGAAAATTCCTTGGACAGAGAAGCCTGTTAGGCTACAAACCATGGTGTTGCAAAGAGTTGGACACAACTGAGAACAATTAGCTAGCTGGCTAGTTTGGGGGTTCTCTTTATACAACATCATGTCACCTGCAAGTAGTGACATTTTTACCTCTTCCTTTCCAAAGTGGATAACTTTTATTTCTTTTCCTTCTCTGATTGCTGGCCCTGGGATTTTCAATACTATGATGAATAGAAGTGGTGAGATCATGAAACTCCTAGAAAAGACGAAGGCAGAACATTCTCAGGCATAAATCATGTTTTCTTAATCAGTCTCCCAAAGAAAAAGGAATAAAAGCAAAATTAAACAAATGGGACTCAGTCAGTTCAGTCACTCAGTCAACTGTTCAGCTTCTTCAGCATTACTGATCGGGGCATAGACTTGGATTACCATGATACTGAGTGGTTTGCCTTTGAAATAAACAGATCATTCTGTCATTTTTGAGATTGCATCCAAGTACTACATTTTTGACTCTTTTGTTGACCATGATGGCTACTCCATCTCTTCTAAGGGATTCCTGCCCACAATAGTAGATATAATGGTCATCTGAGTTAAATTCACCCATTCCAGTCCATTTTAGTTCACTAATTCCTAGAATGTTGATGTTCACTCTTGCCATCTCCTGTTTGAACACTTCCAATTTGCCTTTATTCATGGACCTGACATTCCAGGTTCCTATGTAATACTGCTCTTTACAGCATCAAACCCTGCTTCCCTCACCAGTCTCATTCACAACTGAGTGTTGTTTTTGCTTTGGCTCCATCCCTTCATTCTTTCTGGAGTTACTTCTCCACTGATCTTCAGTAGCATATTGGGCACCTACCAACCTGGGACTCAACCAAACTTAAAAGCTTTTGCACAGCAATCATCAGCAAAATTAAAAGACTATATACAGAATGGGAGAAAATATTTACAAATGATGTGACTGACAAGGGCTTAATCTCCAAAATATGCGAACAGATCATACAGCTCACTATTTAAAAAAGCAATCTAATCAAAAATGAACAGAAGACCTAAACAGATATTTCTCCAAAGAAGACACACAGGTGGCCAGCAAATACAAGAAAAGATGCTCAACATCGCTAATTATTATAGAAATGCAAATCAAACCACAATTGGGTATCACTTCACACTGGCCAGAATGCCTCTCACTAAAAAAATCTGCAAATAAATACTGAAGAGGGTGTAGAGAAAAGAGAATCCTTGTACACTGTTGGTAGGAGTGTAAACTGGTGCAGCCACTATGGAAAACAATATGGAGTTTCCTTTAAAAACTAAAAATAGAGCTACCATACCATCCAGTGGGCTTCACTGTTAGCTCAGCTGGTAAAGAACTCACCCGCAATGCAGGAGACCCTGGTTCAATTCCTGGATGGGAAAGATCTGCTGGAGAAGGGATAGCTACCTACTCCAGTATTCTTGGGCTTCCCTGGTGGCCCAGACAGTAAAGAATCTGCCTGCAATGGGCAAGTCCTGGGTTCAGTCCCTAGGTTGGGAAGATCCCCTGGAGGAGGGCATGACAAACCACTCTAGTATTCTTGCCTGGGAAATCGCCATGGACAGAGGAGCCTGGCGGGCTACAGCCAATAGGGTTGAAAAGTCAGACACGAGCAGCGAAGCACAGCACAGCAGCATATGCACACATATGCACACACATATATACATGTACCATATACAATGGAATATTACTCAGCCATGAAAAGGATGAAATATTGCCATTTGCAGCAACATGGATGGACCCAGATAATATCATGGTGACACAGAGATAGAGCAAGTCAGGTAGAGAAGACAAATACCATATGATACTACTTATTTGTGGAATCTAAAAAATAATACAAATGAATCTGTATACAAAACAGATAAAGACTTAGAAAACAAACTTGTGGTTACCAAAGGTCCAGAGGGAAGAGGAAGATGAAGAGTGTAGAATTACGAGATAGAGACTACTATACATAAACTAGGTAAGCAAAAAGGATTTACTATCTAGCACAGACAACTACATTCAACACTTTATAACAAACTATGATGGAAAATAATCTGATAATACAGAACTGAATCACATTAACATCTACCTTAAACTAACACAATATTGTAAAGCAACCATACTTCAATTTTAAAAGATGTCATATGTATATTAGAGGACTGAAATAATAATGGGATATTGTTCAATCAAGAGAATAAAGGAAATCCTGCCCTTTGTGGCCTGGAGGACACTAAGCTAAATGAAGTAAACAAGATGGAGAAAGACGAATACTGCATGATCTCACTTACATGTGGAGTCTAACAAAAGTCAGACTCACAGAAGCAGAAAGTATACGGGGATTATAAGGGTGGGAGAAATTGGGAAATGTTGGTCAAAGTGTACAAAAGTTTCAGTTACACAGAATGAATGAGTCTAACTTATGCACAACAGGATGACTATAGTTAACAACACTGTACTGAATACTGGAGACAAGTTGAGAGAGTAGATTTTAAGAGCCATTATCACACAGCCAAAAAAAAAAAAAGGTAACTAAGTCAAGAAGAGTGAAGTTAAGTGAAGTAAAAGTCACTCAGTTGTGTCCGACTCTGCGACGCCATGGACTCGTCCATGGAATTCTCCAGGCCAGAATACTGCAGTGGGTAGCGTTTCCCTTCTCCAGGGGATCTTCCCAACCCAGGGATCAAATCCAGGTCCCCCACCTTGCAGACGGATTCTTTTGGTTAATTAGCTTAACTGTAGTAATCATCTCACTATATGTGTGTATCAAATCATTTTGTACATCTTAATTACATACAATTTTATTATATATATATAAGAGAAATACGTATAAATATATATAATAAGAGAAATACGTAAGTAAATAAAAATTAAAATTTTAAGTAAATATAAAGATCACCAGATGATTGGTAGGGATAGTCAAGTTTAAGAAGAATTGTAAAGCACTCTACAGACATTCATCTTAATTTCCACCAAGATAATTAATGATGCCAATTTACACACACACATGCACACACACTCTCCTTTGCGACTGTGTTTCTTCTACTTTGACCATTCTCCACTCCCCACCACACACACACACACACACACACACACACACACACACACACACACACACAATTTCCCATGAGCTCATAGTGCCACCTTCTGGAAAGAAAAGGTCAGGAGGACCTTGCCATTTAGCAGAGAACAGAGCAGATGACAGAGGGATGTACTGGGCAGCGGTCCCTCACAGGCCTACAGAACCCCTGAGAAAAGTGACTTTGGACGATGTCATCCTGCTCTGTTCACTTTGGCAACCACTAGCCCCATGAAGCTACTGAGCACTTGAACTTGTCCAGATTGAGTGTGCGGTAAATACAAAATGGATTTCAAAGACTTACTACTAAAAAAAAAAAAAAAATCAGAAATAATACATTATTTTTATATTGATTACATGCTGAAGTAACAGTTTAGATACATCAAGTAAAACATATTATGGTTCAGTTAATCTGTTACTGTTTACTCATAATGTGGCTACTTGAAAACTGTAGAGTACTTGATTCCCATTGCATTTCTATTGCATAGCATTGATGTAAGCTATGTTGCTTCAGAATTCATGTTCCTAGAAATCTTAATTTCTTCCACCTTCAATATATCTGCAAAAGAGCCTTTGCTTCCGCACCCCAGTAATTCTCCTTCCAATCCCAGCTTTACAAGCAGCATTCAACAATCCTTTGGAGTTTGCAGCTCTTTCTGTTAGATACCAGGAGCCCAGGAGCCCCAGAAGAGAATATGGAACACAGTTAAGACACAAGAAATATCTGTGGAATGAATAATGAATAATAAATAAGGGAGTGAGGAAGGCACTCCAGTGCACAGGGACACTTTGTCCTAGAAAACAGATCCCTTTTTAGAAGCAACCAAGCAGGCGATGGCACCCCACTCCAGTATTCTTGCCTGGAGAATCCCATGGACGGAGGAGCCTGGTGGGCTGCCATCTATGGGGTCACACAGAGTCGGGCACGACTGAAGCGACTTGCAGCAGCAGCAGCAAGCCAAAAGTCATTCAGTGGAAAATTTGCTGAATTATATCAGATACACGATTTACTATTTTCAAAACCAAGGCCTGATTACAAATCCATACAACAAGTTCTCTGAAGGCTCTCCCAATGCAGCACTATTCAACCTTGAGATCAGGGATCTTCTTTAACCATTTAAGTTCCGAGGACAAGCTGGGTGGCCTTGAAGTCCTGGAGCTTCCGTTCCCTTTCCCTGGAAGCCACACCTCATCTTACAGCTGACTTTCATTAGCACTTTATGGCTTTCTAAGCACTTCCTCACCTGTTAGCTTGATGATTTTCACAACTGTAAGGAAGAAAGCCACAGAGTACTATTTATTTCCACGTTTTTTATGAGTCTTGAGTCAACTGATTATCTGATTTCCAAGGGTAATTAGCTATAAGGCCAGGATTGGCCCTTTCTCTCCACCATATGTTGTGTGCTTTATCCATCACATCTCTTGGTTATTCCAAGGGCTCACCTGCTGTTTTATAGGTTTCAAGTGCTTCATGGATGCATATTCCTTAAGCACATAGTTTGACAGGTTGTGTAAATTTGTTCAAACTTTCCATCTTTCTGACTGCAGTCTTCTCATCTGTAAATTGGGAGGATAGAATGAAATGATCTGTAATGTCAAAATGGTACGTATCTCTGAAACTGGGCAGAAGCCTTGTGCTTTATTTCCTTGTCCTCTTGCAGGATTTTGCACATGGAGAGTGCTTAAATGAAGTTGACTGGCTTTGCCTTACAAAGGGAAGGAGCTGAAATGTTGCTCCCCAGAATAGAGCCCAGTTCTAAACATACACACACACACGCGCGCGTGCGCACACACACGAGGCTGCTTTAGGAAGGAAAATTATACGGAGAGAAGAGAAAGAGGGTGGAAATATTTCAGTTGTCTTGGCCAAAGCCTCCCAGATGACCGGTATCTCAGATTTCCTTCATGAAATATGCAGTGAGCGCTTCCCACAGCTCCTGTAAGGGGCAGAGGCTGGCCCTCCAGGGCACTTCCCTCTGCCTCCCCGGTCCATGCCCAGGTCTCTCTATGCCTCTCCTGTCCTGGGGAGGCTCTGTTACTGTGTCTTTGCCTTGTGCTCCCCTCTCTCTCCGTGTGTATCCCCAGGGGTCTTCCTTGGTGTCTGTCCTCCCCCACCTCCATGCCCACCTCCCTCCCTGCCACCATCGCCCTCGCCCAGAAGGTGAAGATTCTCCCCTTGCGGAGCATCCCAGGGACATGGACCTGCGTGCTTCTCTTTGGCTCCGTTCTCCAGAACACCGTGTGCCTGAGCGGGGAGAATCCTCCGGACTGCGGGGAGCAGATGCCTTGTGCAGAAGAGCAGGACCCACCAGGGTGCTCAGAGGGTAGGGGCTGGGGCTGCATCTGCGCCAAAGAAGTTGGGGCTAAAGTTGAGGAGGGTGATGAAAAATAGCCCTGAGGGAAGATGATGGCTTCAAGAGACCCCTGGGCTGGGCGAGGGTCAGAAGCCCTTTAGTGGGGGAAGAGAGCCCCTGGGAGGAATCAGCAGGGGACTTCCACCCTGGAAGATTGGCTCACCCCTGACTCCTGTTTGCCCATCACTCCACAGGTGGACTCTGTCCTGATTCCCCACCTGCCCCCTGCCCCCCGGGAACGTTTTTTTCTGGAGCGAGTCCCCACAATGCCTCCTTCTGCCACCTCTGCCCTCGGGGATTCTTCAACCCCTGGCCTGGCCAGGATGCCTGCTTCCCCTGTGGCTCAGAGGCCACCCAGCCGGAGGAGGGCAAGGACACGTGTGTATGCCCGGGGTCTGGCCGAGTGTTCCAGGTATGTCCTCTGGCAGGGAACCTAGGAACAGCCTGCACTGTCGTGACTGTTTTGTTCTTGAGTCACATGCAGCTCAGGAGTAACTCGATAGGGTTGTTAGTTCAGGTTTCCAAGTGACAGGGTTGCCAGGTTAAATAGAAGATGTTCAGCAACACTTGAATTTCAAATAAATTATGGATACATTTTTAGTGTGTCTCAAACATTGAATGGCACACACTTATGTGAAATTCAAGTTTGAAAGCTCTATAGTTTTATTTGCTAAATCTGACAACCCTGCTTGGAGAAAAGGGCAGACTTTTTGTTGCTCAGATTTGCCCTATAAGCCAACAAATGTGCGTGTGAATTCTTCCTTTCCTAAACTTTCCATGTCTTATCAACTGAAATGATAGCATCACCTGGACCCTAAGAAGCATGTATCAGTAAACTCCCCTCTAATCCGACCCCCCTCCACCCTGGTGATCCCTTACTTCCCCTCCCCCTGCTCTTATTCTCTGATCTGTCTTGGGCAGGGTCACAGCCAAAGGGTTCTGTGTGGTCCCTTGGTTTCACAGCAACCAAGTATCACCAGCCAACCTGAGATTGTATCCCTTCCCACCTAACCCCAGCCCAGTGACGGGCAGTGCCCCTGCCTCCCGGGCTACCAAGATGTTGGAGAGCCAAGGGGCTGTGTCCAGCGGGAATACAAGACCTGCAAGCATGGGGCGGCCCAGAACCAGGAGGGGCTCTGTCTGACCAAGGATCAGTGGAATGAGCACTGTGCCCACGAGGAGGAGGCCTCCATACAGGGCAGCTCCCCCACTCCTGGACCTCTGCCCACCTGTCCACTTGCCCAAGCTCCTAGTCACTGGAGGCTTATTCCTCTAGTCCCTTCTCTGGGAAGCTAGAGACCTGTGCTCTGCACTCTGAA
Source organism: Madoqua kirkii (assembly GCA_006408675.1). Taxonomy (NCBI): domain Eukaryota; kingdom Metazoa; phylum Chordata; class Mammalia; order Artiodactyla; family Bovidae; genus Madoqua; species Madoqua kirkii. Next base: position 8,246 of record SJYC01085753.1, on the reverse strand, counting down.
GCTGGAGAGAGTTGGATGCAACTTCCCCCAGGGACATGTCACCAAGAAGCTTGAGCCTTCCTGCAGGTTTGTGCCGCTCCAGAGGACGCACGTGGCTATGACCCAGGCCTGGGGCTCTGTCTGTGCTGGGGACCTCACTCAAATGAGATGTGCGGTCCCCTGTGCCCCAAGAGACAGAGACAGGTCCTGCAGCTCAGCTGCCCTGAGGGCAACCCGCAGATTTCCATCACTGAAAACACCGGAAGCCAGGTACAACGTCCCGGGTCCCTGTGGCTGATGACCGCAGACCCAGCCCGGCAGGCCCTGCCTCTTTCCCAAGAGGGGGTGGGTGACATGCTTGTGCACTGGGTCTGGGGTCCTGCCCATTGAGCCACATCCCTGACCCAGCCTCTGGTACCAGAGAAAAGTCCCAATTGTTGATTTAATTTCATCCTAGAAGACGGCTTGAATAAGTCATGGGGAAAGTGTTATGGAAATCTTCCCACATGGAAGCAAGGGACTGTATTCAGAGTCACGACTTGAGGTTACCCCTGCCACCCCCAGGGCTCGGAGACTTATTTCCACTGCAGCCTCCCCTCCAACCCCCTCAGGACACTCAGACAGGGTTTGAGGAAGGACCTGTGCTCTCCCGGCCTCCCTGCCAGATGAGGGGGCTACTTGCTGGGTCTTAAGGGAAGAGCTGACACCACACTTTCTTCTTCTCAGGGGTTTTTCCTTCCAGATGTGCCTTCTTCACCCCGTGCTGTGGGCCACCCCTGCCACTTGGACCAAAGGCAGAATCCTGTCCCTCTGTATGTGGTCAGGGTGGACGGTAAGAGAGCAGGATAGAGGGAGGCCCCAGGGAGGCCCAGGTGGGCAAGTCTCGCCCTTTCTATAGAGGGAGGCCCCAGGGAGGCCCAGGTGGGCAAGTCTCGCCCTTTCTATAGAGGGAGGCCCCAGGGAGGCCCAGGTGGGCAAGTCTCGCCCTTTCTATAGAGGGAGGCCCCAGGGAGGCCCAGGTGGGCAAGTCTCGCCCTTTCTATAGAGGGAGGCCCCAGGGAGGCCCAGGTGGGCAAGTCTCGCCCTTTCTATAGAGGGAGGCCCCAGGGAGGCCCAGGTGGGCAAGTCTCGCCCTTTCTATAGAGGGAGGCCCCAGGGAGGCCCAGGTGGGCAAGTCTCGCCCTTTCTATAGAGGGAGGCCCCAGGGAGGCCCAGGTGGGCAAGTCTCGCCCTTTCTATAGAGGGAGGCCCCAGGGAGGCCCAGGTGGGCAAGTCTCGCCCTTTCTATAGAGGGAGGCCCCAGGGAGGCCCAGGTGGGCAAGTCTCGCCCTTTCTATAGAGGGAGGCCCCAGGGAGGCCCAGGTGGGCAAGTCTCGCCCTTTCTATAGAGGGAGGCCCCAGGGAGGCCCAGGTGGGCAAGTCTCGCCCTTTCTATAGAGGGAGGCCCCAGGGAGGCCCAGGTGGGCAAGTCTCGCCCTTTCTATAGAGGGAGGCCCCAGGGAGGCCCAGGTGGGCAAGTCTCGCCCTTTCTATAGAGGGAGGCCCCAGGGAGGCCCAGGTGGGCAAGTCTCGCCCTTTCTATAGAGGGAGGCCCCAGGGAGGCCCAGGTGGGCAAGTCTCGCCCTTTCTATAGAGGGAGGCCCCAGGGAGGCCCAGGTGGGCAAGTCTCGCCCTTTCTATAGAGGGAGGCCCCAGGGAGGCCCAGGTGGGCAAGTCTCGCCCTTTCTATAGAGGGAGGCCCCAGGGAGGCCCAGGTGGGCAAGTCTCGCCCTTTCTATAGAGGGAGGCCCCAGGGAGGCCCAGGTGGGCAAGTCTCGCCCTTTCTATAGAGGGAGGCCCCAGGGAGGCCCAGGTGGGCAAGTCTCGCCCTTTCTATAGAGGGAGGCCCCAGGGAGGCCCAGGTGGGCAAGTCTCGCCCTTTCTATAGAGGGAGGCTCCAGGGAGGCCCAGGTGGGCAAGTCTCGCCCTTTCTACAGCAGGAGTGTGGCCCTGGCATGTGGCAGCTGGGGGGATGGGCAAGTCCTACCCCAAAGAGGGCTCCCCAGGAAGTGCATGTGGATCCTGACAGGCCTCCCCTGGTTTTATAGAGAGTCAGCTCCTGCCTCATGCATGTAAGGATGGACAGCTTCTGCTGTATCCACGCACCGGGGCCAGCGCTCTCCCCAGCCCTGCAGGTCAGGAAGATGCCCGTCTTGTTCCAGGGATCGGCTTCCTAGGCCTGACCAGACCTGGCAGGGAACTACTGCGCTCTCTCGGCCAGCCCCTCGGGGACCCGGGGCTCCCGGGCCAGGAGGCAGGTGGGCATCAAGGCTGATGCCCGTTACCTCTCCCCTCCTCCCTCCCTCCTCCACCCCTCTCCAGGCCCCTGAACGATGACTGCCTTCCTCACATTCTGAATCTTGCCCAGGAAAGGCAGGGGATGTACACCTGAGCTCTCCTTCATCCCTAAGACTCAGCTCCTCGCACCCTGGGAATCTGTCATCCCCAGAGGCGGGCATCCGAAACCCCACAGTCTGCCTCCAAACCAGGGATACGCTAGCCTTCCTGGTGACCCGTGAGCATTACCCTGAGTACGACCTGTGAGTGTCAGAGGGCCCAGGTCCGCTCCCACCGGAAATGTTCCCTGTGCCTCCAGCCAGGAGACAACATGCCCCCTCTTTCCTCCATCCCAGGGGCCACTCCTACAACACGCCAGGGCAGTTTGACTGGGGGCGCTTCCGGGCCCTGGCTGAGGAGTCCCAGCTCCAAGATCAAAGCCCCCACCTCTTTCTGCAGCAGTTCCAGGAGCCTGGGGTCTATGTCTTTCGTCTGAACAGCAACTGGCATCGGAAGATGGTTAGTCTGTGATGGTCTGCCTTGTTTAAGACATTATCCCGATATTTTCCCACTCTCTCTTTCAAAAATACTGCCTCATAACGACCAATGGCAACCCACTCCAGTATTCTTGCCTGGAGAAGCCCCTGGACAGAGGAGCTTGGTGGGCTTCAAGTCCATGGGGTTGCAAGTGTCAGACACAATTCAGCAACTAAACTGCTAGTGCTAACCACCCCTAGACAGCACTCCGGGGAAGGAGGTGCCCCAAATGCCCGTACAATGTCTCATGGCCTCACAGCCCTAACTGATAATTCTGGGGATGCCAAGATTCATCCCATGGCATCCCACCAACCTGTGTGTGTAAGGAAGGAATGATTGTGAGGTGCTGAAAATACAGTGTATCCCGAAGGACATCAGAATGTCTAGCCATCTCTCACACCATCTACTTCATATCCCAGGCCAGTCTATGCAGGGTTATATCTACATGACTGCTGCAGGATGCTACCACTGAGCCAGAACTGGTTACACACAGGATTTAGTATCTTGACCTGTCGGTTCAGCTTCCAAGAGGTTGTGCTGAACATGTAGCCCCAGAACATGCAGACTGCTCCCCCAGACAGTTATCTGATCTGAATTCATTTCCCAGGGAAAATGCAAGTATGCACAAAGATCTGGGCTATTTGGTGAATGTCAACAGGCTTGGGTTCCCACTCTGTCCCTCGGCCAGGCTCCGGCAGACAGTGGGACAAGGACTAAACAGATTTCTTTCCACACAGTACGTCCGCACCCTCCCACCAGGTGGCCAGTGCTTTGGGGAAGGGCCCTTTGTCCCCACAACTCCCAGGTACCTCATCCAAACCGGTATCGCCAAGATCCCCAGGCCCCTGAAGAGGTCCAACTGGCCAGGAGTCCTGGGGGAGATTGTCCTGCTCCTGGGGCTCTGCCTGCTTCTGTTGGTGAGTAAAGCTGGACAGATGCTCTTACCCGCCATGCAGGAACCCCTCTCCAATGCTATGGAGATAGGTCTTCCACTTCCCATCTGCAGTAAGCATTATCCTAGTTGCTAAGATACCGAAGCGATAAAGGTCCAGCCTCTAGCCTCAAAGTTCAAAGAGGAGAACATAGACAAGGAGACAAATAAGTGCCAGCAAGTGTGTAGAGCTCTGGTGAGGGTGTGCCAAGGGGCGCTGGCTGCACAAAGGAGGGGCGTAAAGACAGACTTTCCTAAGGAGGTGATCCCTGAAAGAGGCTTGAAACATGTTTGGATCCTAGATGGACAAAGGAGTTGGTGAGTTGGGGGTAAGAGAGTAATGAGCTTGGGAGGCGAGGTATGGGTGAGGAAAGTGGCATGAAACAACATTCGCCTGCTCAGGGAAGCACACTTGGTCCCTGGGCCTGCAGCTTCGGCACAAGGACAGGGATGAGGCTGAAGCCGGGAGGGAGACCAGACTGTGGATGATCTCATGCACTTTACCCTCTAGGCAGTGGGGATCAATTAAGAATTTTGAGCAAGGGAGAAAACCTGGTAAGACTTTTACGCTTACTCTAGCAATACGGTGGAAGACAGAGATGGACTACAGAGAGGGGTGGATTATAGACAGAGAGGCTGTTAGAATGGTCCAACAAGAGAAGATGGGGTGCTCCCTAAACACACTGAGCAGGATCCTCCTCCTCTGAGAGTCCGAGGAAAGGATGCTTCTCCTTTCCCTTCACATCACCTGTGACGCACCCTGTAGATTCAGTGTCACAGCCTGAGCTGGGCCCGGAAGGCTGCTCCCCAGCCCATCTTCAGGAAGCATCAGCAGGGCTACAACCTGGATGCCTACACTTCCCCAAGAACCAAGATAACATCAGTGAGGCGAGGCCGACCACGCCAAGACTCTGATGACCCCAGGGCTGAGGGCGGTCACGGTGAGTGAAAGGCTGGGGCTGGAAGCCCAGAGATGCCCCCACATTCAGCTGGCCAGCTCCTGCTTCCTTTGTTCACGGTTCCATTCCCCTCCACTCATTCATTCATTCATTCAATGAATAAGTCAAGGTTTACTGGGTAGCCAGTGTATGCCAGACACTGCCAGGTTCTAGGGGTGCACAGTGTAGAAGGGCACAGGGACACCTAAGCACAACTTGCCAAAAGAAATGTACAGTGACCACGTATAACACCTCGCTGGGAAACGACCAGTCCGTCTACAGATGGCGTTATGAGTCGTGTGGAGGTGTTCCATCTTCCACTCTGGCTACTCCAAGCATGGGCCTCAGAGAGCAGCAGTTGGCCCTTCTCAGCTTCAGGGTGATTATGAATTATGTGGGGAACTCCTGCTACCATAGGTCTGGGAGTACTGCTGCTGAGTCGCTTCAGTCGTGTCCGACCCTGTGCGACCCCATAGACTGCAGCCCACCAGGCTCCGCCATCCCTGGGATTCTCCAGGCAAGAACACTGGAGTGGGTTGCCATTGCTTTCTCCAATAGGTCTGGGACGGGGGCCCGTAATTCTACATTTTTAGCAAGCTCTTCAGCAAAGCGTTCTCCAAATACCACACTTTTCGCAGTTAAGACCGTGAGGATCTAAGGAGGCAGGTACACTGGGACTCTGTAGGGAAGGTCCTAATTGCATTTCAGGGGGAATAATCCTGCTCCCTGTCCCCTCCCACCCCCTGCCCATAGATGGGAGCTGGGAGGTCAAGGACCAGGTGGATCTGGAGGGATTTGACACAGAAACCTTCTTCAGGATTCTGCTTAGGCAGTCTCTGTCAGTGACGACCAAACTCAGCCAGAGCAAGGCGGAGGTGAGTGGGGAAGCTGGGCAAGCCAGCGAAATTTGTCTCTGGGAGATTTGGTGATGGGACAGAGAGCCTAAAGAAATCCTTACTGTATCCATAATGAAGCAGGGGGCCGAGAATTATTCAGGGAGGAGAAACAGATTTCAGACTAAATTTAGGGCTGAGCCCTAGGCCCTCACATTACCAGTAGGAATCTAACCAGGCCACTTCTTGAGTGTCTTAAGAGTCCCACTCGTGATCCAGGTAGCCCACCCGGGTGAGCTAATGCAGATCAGTAGGGGACAGGTATTGGGAGCAAAATGAGCACACTAGAGTCCAAGTCCCTAAGCTGGACCAGGGGTTCCCTAGGCGTCTTCAGGGAAAGGGCACTTTGTCCCCTGCAGTCCCTCCACAACCTGCCAGCAGGGGGCACTGCGCCCATAGCCGTGAAAGCGGCTTGGCGCCTCCGAATGAACTTTGCGCTCCCTCCCTCGCACAGCTCAAACGCCTCTGCCTCCAACTGGGAAGCGTAGCGCGGTCTCTCCAGCAGCTGTGGGGTCCTGAGCATCGCATCGCAGCATCCGCGGGCCAGCTTCTGGGGAGCCCCCAGAGAGAGAGACAGCAGGTCGGACCGTGTTCACGCTTCCCAACTCGTCCCTGTGCCCACATGCAGCTCCCCCTCCTCACTGAGCCCAGACGCCCTTTTCTCCAATAGGTCTGGGACGGGGGCCCGTAATTCTACATTTTTAGCAAGCTCTTCAGCAAAGCGTTCTCCAAATACCACACTTTTCGCAGTTAAGACCGTGAGGATCTAAGGAGGCAGGTACACTGGGACTCTGTAGGGAAGGTCCTAATTGCATTTCAGGGGGAATAATCCTGCTCCCTGTCCCCTCCCACCCCCTGCCCATAGATGGGAGCTGGGAGGTCAAGGACCAGGTGGATCTGGAGGGATTTGACACAGAAACCTTCTTCAGGATTCTGCTTAGGCAGTCTCTGTCAGTGACGACCAAACTCAGCCAGAGCAAGGCGGAGGTGAGTGGGGAAGCTGGGCAAGCCAGCGAAATTTGTCTCTGGGAGATTTGGTGATGGGACAGAGAGCCTAAAGAAATCCTTACTGTATCCATAATGAAGCAGGGGGCCGAGAATTATTCAGGGAGGAGAAACAGATTTCAGACTAAATTTAGGGCTGAGCCCTAGGCCCTCACATTACCAGTAGGAATCTAACCAGGCCACTTCTTGAGTGTCTTAAGAGTCCCACTCGTGATCCAGGTAGCCCACCCGGGTGAGCTAATGCAGATCAGTAGGGGACAGGTATTGGGAGCAAAATGAGCACACTAGAGTCCAAGTCCCTAAGCTGGACCAGGGGTTCCCTAGGCGTCTTCAGGGAAAGGGCACTTTGTCCCCTGCAGTCCCTCCACAACCTGCCAGCAGGGGGCACTGCGCCCATAGCCGTGAAAGCGGCTTGGCGCCTCCGAATGAACTTTGCGCTCCCTCCCTCGCACAGCTCAAACGCCTCTGCCTCCAACTGGGAAGCGTAGCGCGGTCTCTCCAGCAGCTGTGGGGTCCTGAGCATCGCATCGCAGCATCCGCGGGCCAGCTTCTGGGGAGCCCCCAGAGAGAGAGACAGCAGGTCGGACCGTGTTCACGCTTCCCAACTCGTCCCTGTGCCACATGCAGCTCCCCCTCCTCACTGAGCCCAGACGCCCTTCAGCATCTGTTTCCCATCTCCCGGCCCCCCCGGGGTTTTAGCCCCTCCCTCTGCGCCCCCGAAGTCTCTGCTGCACGTCCACTCGCAGTGCTCCGCACTCAGGGGGTGCGCTCAGGGGGACCCCCTAAGCCGCGGTCCCCGGAGGCTGTGGTGCCTGCAGCCTTAAGCAGGCAGGGTGGTCTCTGACCCCAGGCTGCAGAGGCAGCCGCCAGGGCCGCGGAGGAGGAGGCCAGGCGGAGGGGGCGCCTGGCAGGCGAGTACGCAGCAAGCCTCGGTCACCAACTGGTGCTCCTTCGCCAAGACCTCCGTGCAAGGCAGGAACAGTGGGGCTCCTTCTGCTCGGCGCTGATGGCCGCTCGGCGGCTGCTGAAGGCACATTCAGGCTCCAGGCCTGCAAAGTCCTCCCAGGCTGGGCAGAACCCAGAAGGGTGTGTACCTGGTAACTCTGAGTCGGGCTGCGTGGGATCAGCGTAAGGGAGGGGCCGCGTGGCTTCGTGGGGTCCCAGGGCTGGCCACGCCAAAGTGTCCTTCTCCCATCTCTAGTTGTCTCTCCCTCTGACTTGGTCCTTCCCCACCTCCACCCCCGCAGGGAAGTCTCCCAGCTGGACGCTCTTCTGGGCAGCCTGTCCCAGGTCGTGCTGCAGGAGGGCCACCGCCTGAAAGCCTGGGGCGTCCTAGGCACAGGCACTGGGGCGGAGCTGCTGCGGCCAGGTGAGCCCTGCTCGGACCACTCCCTTCCCCGAAGAAACCTGGCCCTGTATCAGGTGGGAGGAAGGCTAAACCAAGAGGAAATCCCCAAGGTTGGGAGGGGCTTCCTGTGCAGCGTCCTGGGCAAACGGCTGTGTTACAGAAGAGGGAACCTCCACAAGGGGAACAGCAGAGGAGGAGACAAACAAAACCGCCACTGAGCATAGCTTTACGTATAAGGTAGCACTTCCTGAGAGCAAAAGCCTGACTACTGAATACAAAAGGCCAGGTTTGAAAATGCT
>SJYC01085752.1:80000-94592 GCA_006408675.1 Madoqua kirkii | reverse complement strand
AGGGAACCTCCACAAGGGGAACAGCAGAGGAGGAGACAAACAAAACCGCCACTGAGCATAGCTTTACGTATAAGGTAGCACTTCCTGAGAGCAAAAGCCTGACTACTGAATACAAAAGGCCAGGTTTGGAAAATGCTGGAAATGGCAACCCACACCAGTGTTCTTGCCTGGAGAATCCCAGGGACGGGGGAGCCTGCTGGGCTGCTGTCTATGGGGTCGCACAGAGTAGGACACGACTGAAGCAACTTAGCAGCAGCAGCAGCAGGACTTGCCAGGAAAGAAAGAGGCAGGGGGTAGAATCCTACAATTTGATGATGTCAGGCTCACATCCCAAATGTGGAGCCTGACCTGGACTCAGCAAAAAAAAAGTATTTCCCAAGCACCTGCTACACCCTCCTACCAGGATTAGTTTGGTTAGGGGGTCTCCTTCCAGCTCCTTTCAGTCCACCCAGCCAAGGGAGCCCCTGACCTGCCAGATGTGGCCTCAGACCCAGGGCTAAGCTGGTGTTTGCGTTCCTGCAGCCTCAGCAAGCCCTCCAGGGGGCGCCAAAAACATCGGTGTGGATCCTGTCACCAAGTTGCTGGTCCCTGGCCGGGACTGTGTGATGCTACCAGCCAGTGGCCAGGCAGGGCCCATACCCCTGGGCTACTTCATCCACCCTGACACGGGGCGGGTGCTGCCCGAGGCTGGAAATCTGGGTTACGACGTGCAGGAAGCAGCCCTGGTGCCCACCACTGACTGCAGTTCTGGTGAGACTCCTACCACTCTAACTCCACCGAGTGTGGGCTGTCTGGAATGAACCCGCCAAGGGCACAGCATGGGAAGCAGGGCTCTGGCCTTGGGCAGTGGGGCTTGGGGACACAGAGCAGTAAACACCTTCTCCCTCTCCCTCCCTTAACATTCTTGCTACAAAGGTGCCCTGCTGGAGAGAGCAGTCAGATGAAAGAGACGCATGCCAGAGGCTCTCTGCCCCTGCCCTGCTGCAGACAGGCCAGCGTGTGTTAACGCCTCCCTGTCTCCCTGACCAGGTGGTGTCCGAACCTCAGAAGCTGCCATCCTCCCCTACGTGCCCTACCCGACCTGTCTTGCCACAGGCTCCCTTCCAGCCACCCACCTGCCTGTCCTACAGCCGAGAAGGACGTCACAGTCAGGGGCTCTCATGACAGACCCCATAACGGGCATCGAGGTGCCCGTGCTGGCTGTGACTCTACACCCGCAAACAAGGCAGTGGCTCACCCTTGGAGGGACGTACCGCAATCCGCTCACCCAGACCCTGGCCCCTTTGGAGCTGGGGGGCCCCATGGAGGATCCGGTCACAGGAGGCATCTCGCCGATCCTGGGAGTCGGGTTGGATGAAAACACAGGTCTGCTGGCAGCCCTCGTGCCTTCCTTCTGCCCTTCCTCCCTCTGGTGTGGCTTCCCAAGCCCCTCCCCTCCGCACCCCAGACTCTCCACCTTCTGGTCCAGTCCGCAGCCCCCACCCCAAGCCCGCCCGTATTTCCACCCTTCATGCCACCTTTCCTCTCCTTTCTGGTTTCCCTCACCCACATCTTCAGCACAGTGCCCTCTGCCCCGCCCAGGGTGGGAGGCAGGGATGAGAACTGAGGTGCTTCTGCAGTAAAAGCATATGGATGATTTTCTGTCAAGAAAGACATTCCTTCTCCCCCCTGCCCTCCCTCACTCCAGACTCTGCCGCATCTCCCAACCTCCACCTCCATCTTGTCACTCACTCTGTCCTGGCCCCCCCAGCCCCTCACCGTTCTCTCTTTTGCCTCATCCACCTCCATCCCTTCCTGCATCCCCCTCTCTGGTTCCTGCCTCCAGGCCAGGTGCTTGCACTGGGAGGACTTCGAGATGCCTCAGGGAACCTCCTGCTGCCTGGTGACAGCTTTGTGGAACCACTGAGCGGGAAGCCAGTCCGGCTCCAGGGGGCTTCCCGAAGGGAGGGCCGGACTGTGCCCCATACAGGAGGGCTCCAGGACCTACTGGATGCCAACGTGCTGGCAGCCCAGAGGCGAGTGGTTGCAGTGCTCCGGAGCTCCCAGGAGAGCCCAGGGCCGAGGGGACAGGGGCTCCTGGAGGCTGCCATCAAGGACATGAGACAGGCACTGGCCCTGAGCCTGCACCACCTCCTGCAGCAGGCCCGTCGGCTGCAGAGACAGCGGGAGGCAGCGGAGAGCCTGGAGGCCAGCGGCGGCAGGATAGGTACGGCTCCGCGGCCCCGAAAGCCCAGAACCAGAATGACCTGGAGCTTTACTGCCCCTCAGCCCGTAAGCTCAGGGACAGGCCTGCAGCCTCACTGGCCAGTCACACATGGGATCAAGGGAAGAGAAAGAATTCGGTGACTTCATGCCGTGAGCTCATGAATGCTTGGCTTTCAATCTCAGTCTTTAAACCTCTGGCCAATTCCACTGGGTCTTACACTTGATGTTAGTAAAGTGGAGATTCTCTGGTAATTCCCCCAAGCACCATAACATGTGATGATGCCCACTTTACATTGCAGAATCTGAAGTTGAGGGAGCTAAGAGACTCACCCACAGGGTCCTGTAGCTACTTAACTGCACAGCCGGGCCTAAAGCCTGAGTATCCGGAGTCCCCAATCTCCTTGTCAACAGCCTTCAACGTCCCATGAATAAACTCAGGAAAGGAGCCCACCCAACTCCTCTACCTCCCCTACAGCACCAGCAGGGAAAGGAAGTAGCAGTGGCATCTTCCTGGAGCTTATCTCACACACTCCTAGAAACTTCTGTCCAGGATGTGTCAGAAAAGAACCAGGCCTTGGATCAGAAATGACTTGAGTTTGAAGACCTGCCCCTCCGTTTTAACCTCTTTTACCTTGGGCAAGTTACTAAACCTCCCTCTGTCTCTGTTTACAGCATCTTTAAAATGAGGATTTAAATTGTACATCCTTTAGAGATTTGGTTGTAGGACCAAATGAAGTACATTTTATATGGAGTTCTGAGCTTAGATTCTGACATGTAGGTGTTTCAAGAAAGTCTGTCCCCTGTCTTCCACCTTTTCGGCCTAGCCTAGAAATTGCTCTCAGCTCCCCACAAAGACCTACTGCCTTAGTTTTAAGTACTCAGTCCTTCCTTGATGAATTCAAAATGCTGAGGTGGGCAAACAGATGCAGTCTTAGCAGGGATGGATAGACACAGCCCCTCGAACCTTGGTGTGGCCCTCCGCCCTCACCTTCTGCCCCTGTGTCCCCCACCTTGTGTTAGGGGTGATGCGCTATCCGGGGACAGTGCTATGGGTCCCGGCCCTGTATGGGACGGAGATCCCAGACCCCGAGGGCTCCGGGCTCATGGTGCCCATCCTGGGCATGGAGAGTGACGGAGATGCTGGCCATGCCACACCCGTGGCGGGTTCGATGGAAGATGCAGACGGCAAAGGTAGGAGGGAACCTGGGGGTCTCTGAAAGCCCTGACTGAAGACCTGTAAATCTTGGGAGGGGTGCCAGCAGCCCACTCACTCATGAGCCAAGGAATGGGGTCATTCTGATGCCACCACCAGGGCTGCTGAGACCCAGAGTAGAGGAGCTCAGAGATTCTAGAACCCTGGTACCACAGATCACTTACCCCTCACTGAGAAAATTCAAAGATGAGCGCTTCAGAAACCACACTCCGCCCTCACCCTCAGGGTCCCGTGGCTTCCAGGAAACCCTCTAATCCAGCTCGGAGCGCCTCGAAGGATCAGCATGTTTCTTGGGGCTCCTTTAGCTCTCTCACAGCCATATTTCCTTCTTCCCAAGACTACCCCTGCCTTCTTTCCCCATCTCTGGTTCCAGAAACCAGGGGTGGCTTGGCATCCCACAGGTCTGGTCCCGATTGCAATTGGGGCACAAGCCATAGACCCCTTGACTGGGGAACCCGGTCCCGTCATTGGCGCTCAAACGGACCCTTCCACTGGGGTCGTGGTGCCCGTTGTCCAGGTGCTGGAGGCCTTACCCCGGGCAGTGAGAGACCCTGGTCTGGTATGTAGGAGGCATTTACCCTATTTCTTTGTTCACTCAGCAAATACACATCAAGAAGCTCCTGTTCCCCAGGCACTGTGTTAGGTGCTGAGAAGCAGACAGCTAGACGGGGCACTGGGCAGCCGTAGGTGCCAGCCATGGTCATGGTTTACAAGGGTGTGAAGGGAGCACAGAGGAGGGACATCTAAATCACAGGCTGAGAGATCTAGGAAGGCTCCCCAAAGGGGCTGCCCTGCTGAAACCTGAAGAAGGACTCAGAGAAAGGCCTCAGGGACCAGCAAGGGCAAAGGCGGCAGGCGTGAGACCATGAGTGTTCCAGGAGAATGAGGAAGGCAGAGGGGCAAAGGCAGCAGGCGAGGCCAACGGGGGAGGCAGGAAATGAAGCATAAGCAGCCTTGGGTGCTTGGCTGAAGCCTAGAAATGTGATTTATCATGAAAGCCATTGAAAGATTGGAAGTCGATATGATCAGAATCCCAGTGAAATGATCAGACATGCATGTTTTCAAGGCCGTTAAATTTGGAAATTTGGAGACAATACAAAAAGAAAACAAATTACTCAGAATCCTATTATTAATGCATTTTTTAAAGTATCCAAATAAAGATGAAAGTGCTTCCTGCTCCCAGTTCCTCTCATTCCACCTGCCATCAGCAGCTCCCTCCACCCAGTTTGCTCCTCTATCCAGACACTACACACTTTTCCTCCTCTGGTCTCTCCCTCCAAATGTAGCCACTGTTAACAGATTGGCACACCTCCTTCCAGACATTTTTATGCTTGATATGTGTATATATGGGGCTTCCCAGGTGGCACTAGTAGTAAAGAACCCGCCTGCCAATGCAGGAGACATAAGAGATGTCGGTTCAGTCCCTGGGTCGGGAAGATCCCCTGGAGGAGGGCATGACAACCCACTCCAGTATTCTTGCCTGGAGACTCCCATGGACAGAGGAGCCTGGCGGGCTATAGTCCATACGGTCACAAAGAGTCAGACACGACTGAGGTGACTTAGCATGCTTGCACATGTGTACGAATAGTCTGCATTCTAGAAAGTTCCCTCTGGCAGCAGTGCGGAGAACAGATGGGAGCAGGGCCAGACTAGAGCAGGAGGTCCCGGCAGTAATTCAGCCTTTGGCAGGTTCTCCACTGAAATGAAAATGATTTAGGGTCCTCCCATACATTCTCAGCCTAGTTACACTTTCAGAAACAAAAATGGACAAGTCATAGAAGATTCTGGTTAGAAGCCAAGAAGTTTAACACTAGCCCCGACTCCCAGGGTCACAGGAGCATGAAGGGGCAATACAAGCATCCGACCCGCTGCCTCCTGCCCATCCCTGGCTCCCCAGGAGACAGGTGGGCAGGGGACAGTGACCCGGGAGAGTGTAGGTGTTAGCAGTGGGGAGGGAAGGCCTGGGAGCTTGCAGAAGGTGAGTGGTGATTATTTTTCCATCTTCCACCGAGGCAACTGCCTCACCAGGCTTAGTCATGGATGCCCAGAGGAGGGGGGAAGGCCAAGCCTTAAGAGGCTTTGAGGGGTCTGAAGCCAGACCCCAGGCTGGGAGGAGAGAAAGTGTCCAGGCCCTAAACAAGCTGAACGTTGTAGCTGGACACCCTGGAGAAGGAGCTGAGAGCGCGGGAGCAGTACTGGCGCTGCCAGGAGCAGGAAGAGGTTCGGCTGGCGGAACAGCTGAGCGCCGCATGCTGGGGGCTGCTCTCCACGCCCCGCGAAAACCTGGGGCTGCGGGTGAGCCCAAAAGCCCTCCTCCCGGCCCCAGACCTACAGGTTTCTCCTAGAAGTGGGGAGCCCTTTTCTCCAGCCAACCACAGAAATGGAATCCATCTCAGGGCAGAAAATGTCCCAGGATTCATTCCCCAGCTCCAAGCCCAAATCTTGGGGGTTTTGGTGGCTCAGACGGTAAAGCGTCTGCCCCAGTGTGGGAGAACTAGGTTTGATCCCTGGGTCGGGAAGATCCCCAGGAGAAGGGAGTGGCAACCTACTCCAGTATCCTTGCCTGGAGAATGCTATGGATGGAGGAGCCTGGCAGGCCCCAGTCCCTGGGGTTGCGAAGAGTCAGACAGACTGAACAACTTCACTTTCACTTTTCTTTCCTAAGTGTCTCAGCAGGATGAGGGGTGTGGGGAGGAGCTGGCTCAGCCCCCAACTCCTGCCTTCCCCTCCTGGACCCATTGCTCTGTGCCCCTCATCTCCCCCTCTCTCAGCTGAGGGCCGCTGAGGAGGCCTGCGCAGCCCTGGAGGCCCGCTGCCTGCGGGAGACCCAGAGAAGAGCCGGAGCCCTGAGCGGCCAGAGAGAGCGGAACCTGCTCGCTCAAGGTGGGGCGCCCATCCTCAGAGCAGACCCTCCTGGGAGGGGTGCCGCCAACCCCAGGCCCTCAGCCGGGGTCCCTCCTCTCCTCTCACGTGCTTCTGGGCCTCCCAGGGACCCAGCCAGTCCCCGGCTCTGACCCGGCAGGTTCCTTCCCTGGGCTCCAATAAACCACCGTGTCTTTCCGTCTCCTCCCCTCCTCCAGAGGTAGGCGCTGCCACGTGGCTCTTCTCTCTGCCCCTTGCAGCAGACAGAGAGGAGTGGGAGCAGGAGGCGAAGGTGATGCTGGGCCTGCAGCAAGTCCTGCAGAGTTTAGGGCAGGCGGCAGAAAAGCTCAGGCAAGCGGTAGGCCGGCTGCAGGGCCAGGAGCAGGAGATGCGGCTGCAGCGCAGCAGGGATCAGCGCCCACAGGTCTGGAGCCGCTCCAGGAAGGTGAGACTCGGAGGCTGACCAGGGCATCACGTGAGACAGCACGTTCACCCCTGACATCAGACGTGGCTCTTCAATGGGTGGGCTAGGAGGGAAGCAGGGAGAAAGAGAAAGACTCTTCCTTCTACTCAGGGCACTTCACTTCCTGTGTCCTAGGTGGTCCAACATCTCTCTGATGAGCTTCAGGAGGTGGTGAGGGGAGGCAGAGTGCCCTGGACAGGGCCCTTGGTCAGCTGCAGTACCAGCGGGAGCTGAGCCGCCTCCAGCTCTTGCACATTCAGGTACTGACTTCTGGCCTTGGCCAAGGAGATGTGTGTGTCCAACTTTTGTTGGAGGCTCCCCAACAGAGAGAAGCTCCAGAGAAACCACTGGAACCAAGCACAGAACTAGGTTCTGACTGTTTCATCCTAGATTGTTGCCTCGGGGACCCCTGTATGTTTGGAGAATTACCCTGGAGACAGGTTTTACGGAACCATCACCACTGCTCCCAGGGACCAGGCTGCTGCCTGCCCGCTGCTGATTCCCTTCCTGAAGCGCCTCACTGCAGCACTAGTGGGAGATCAAGGCCACGGCCTAGGACTGGAGGACGGGGGGCCAGGAACAGGTGAGGTGGATCCCGGGGCCAGCATCCTTCTGCTGCCAGTCCTGATCATGTGTGATGAAGTGCTAACACTCTCATTAGAGCTTCGAGCTCTGTAAAAGTGTGGCCGTGGCAGTTTCTTTAAGACCTTAAAGAAACTCAATGTATTACTTACACATTGCTGAGAAACAAACTGCCCCAAAGTTGTGTGGCTTGAAACAACGAGCATTATTATCTCACAGTTTTTCTGTGGGTCAGGAAGCTTAGCCAGTGGCCTCTGGTTCTCATACCAGCTCCATCAGGGGATCAGGCCAGGCTGCCGTCATCTCCAGGTCTGACTGCACAGTCCGAGTTCACTCTCATGTCTGCTGGCAGAACTCAAGTCCTCTCTGACTTGTGTCCAGAGACATCAGTTCCTTGCCACGTGGACTTCATAAGGTGTTCACAACATGGCAACTGGTTTCCTTCAGAGCAAGTGAGAGAGGCCCCCCCAAAGTGAAACAACAGCCTTTTTGCATCCAGATCTCATCACTTTTGCCATATTCTATTCATCAAGAGTAAATCAGTAAATCCAACACACACTCAAGAGGAGGAGATAACCCAAGGGCATGGGTACACATAGGGCTGCAAGGAGGCCACTCAGAGCCACCCGTCACACCCAATGCTCTTTTTTACTTTGGCCACAGTCCTCTGCCCTTACTCACAACGGCTTCTTTCTTCTCCTCTGTTCAGATGCAGATAAAGTTGACTTCATATGGGCCTCACCACTCTTCTCTGCCCTGAGGAAAGTAGACATCAGGTCCCAAGCTCACAAGGATGAAGCTGAACTGCAAGGACAGGTGCATCACAAACCAGGTGACCTCCTTCCCCTGGGAGCCCAGGTTTAGAATTGCCATGACACACTGAAGGTGTTCAGTGGTGTAACCCGCAGGACCAGAAGTACCAGCATCCCAACTTACCAATCATCGCTTTCTCCCCACCCCCATCCTAAGAGCCAAGGGATTTTCCATATGAGGAGTAGAAATCAAAAGTCCCATTGTAATTAAAAACTTGGCCATTTCCCCAAAGGGAATTCCTAAAGGCCCTCTCAGTTCAGTTCAGTTCAGTTCAGTCGCTCAGTCGTGTCCAACTCTTTGCGACCCCATGAATCGCAGCACGCCAGGCCTCCCTGTCCATCACCAACTCCCAGAGTTCACTCAGACTCATGTCCATTGAGTCCGTGATGCCATCCAGCCATCTCATCCTCTGTCGTCCCCTTCTCCTCCTGCCCCCAATCCCTCCCAGCATCAGAGTCTTTTCCAATGAGTCAACCCTTCGCATGAGGTGGCCAAAGTACTAGAGTTTCAGCTTCAGCATCATTCCCTCCAAAGAAATCCCAGGGCTGTTCTCCTTCAGAATGGACTGGTTGGATCTCCTGATAGATGGGTGTTTTGTGACTTAGATTTAGAACTCTAAGACAGGGTCAGTGCACAATGGTCGTCAATTACCTTCTCATACTCTATGTCCCTCTACCTCCTCTGTCTCTCTTTCTTCTGGAACGGGGGCTTTCCCTGAGGTCTAATGAAATGGTTTTGGTGGGGGAACTTTAACCTTTCCCTTGTGCCGACCGGACGGACTTGACTGCTGAGCTCAGACAAAGTTGTGTGGATGTGGGGTCCACCCTCTCCTAATTGTCCTTTACTCACGTACAGAAAGTCGACTGACACTACGTCCGGTGATCATACGTGTCGAGGTTTTTGTAGAACGAATCTGACTTCACGTCAGCAAACCATTGCCCACAGGCCAACTCCAGCTTGCTATCTGTTTTCATGTGATCCATAAGCTTAGAATGGTTTTATATTTTTAAATGATTAGAAAGTGAAAGTCAAAGTCACTCAGTCATGTCCAACTCTTATGCCATGATCTTTGTTTTCTGAATGTCGAGCTTTAAGCCAACTTTTTCACTCTCCTCTTTCACTTTCAAGAGGCTTTTTAGCTCCTCTTCACTTTTTGCCATAAGGGTGGTGTCATCTGCATATCTGAGGTTATTGATATTTCTCCCAGCAGTCTTGATTCCAGCTTGTGTTTCTTCCAGTCCAGCGTTTCTCATGATGTACTCTGCATATAAATTAAATAAGACGTCTCACCACCAATTAGAAAGCAGGAAATTTGAAAGCAGCTTCTCTGGGAAAACTGAACCACCTTTTAGAGAGCTTCTAATGAAAAGGTCACCTTGCTTTCTGATGAGCCCGCAATAAAGTCCCTCAGTGGAAAAGTTCCATCTACACATATGGTGCCTCTGATTTTCTTTTTAGTGCTTCATTCACAAGCATTAACAGCAGCAAGGGATCACCAGGCATTTGAAGAAGCCAGCAACCAGAAAAAGAATGGAAAAAAAATCACACAAATTCAGAGCAGGCACACAAGGCAGAGTACAGAAGAAACCTTTAAAAATACAAATATCACCACAGAAAAACAAATGTTATATCAATTATATATGAAATCTGAAAAAATTACAAATGAACCTATTTTTCAAACAGAGATAGACTCACAGACATAGAAAACAAAATGATGATTACCAAAGGGATAGGGGAGGAGGGATAAATTAGGAGTATGGGATTCACAGATACAAACCATTATAAATAAAACAGATAAACAACAAGGACTTACTTAAATAACAATAATAAAGATAATTATATCCTTCGAGAGTCAAGAAAAGATACCATGTTCATAAAACAGGAGCAGAATGCTGTGAAAAAGAAAAACCAAAGCAAGAAAGAACTAGTATAAAGTAAGAATAAGATTGCCAAAATGACAATTTAGTAGGAAGTGACAGGTAAAGACAAGGAAATTTCCCAGAAAATATGTCAAAAAGATAAAGAAATGGAAAGTAGATGAATAAAAAAGAAGTTGAGAAGATAAAATGTTTTCTTAACAAAAAGTCCAGAGAGAACAGGAAGAAGGGAGAGAAAAAAAAGAATCCATAAAGTAATATAAGAAAAACATTCAGAATTGAAGACATTTGTCTCCTGGTTTAAGCATACTCTAAGTATTCAATCTAATACAGGTAAATGAAAAAAAATAAAAAGACCAAACCAAGAACATCATCATAAATTTTTACAACATCAAGGATAAACACAAAATCTTTACTGTTTCAAGAAAGAAAGGAAGGAAAGAAAACAGAGAAAAAGATTTAGAAAAACTCAAAAGACAAGCAACAGACCACACATATAAAGAGGAGAATCACAACGGCAACAGATTTTCTCAAAATCAACATAGGGAACTAGAAGAAGTGGAAACCTTCTTTCAAACTCTTAAGATGAAATGACTTTAAACCAAAAATTTTATATTCTCACTATTCTCAGTTGGATCTGGGAGTAGAATAAATACATATCTAGACATACCAGGATTCTAAAAATGTTACCTACCATCATCTACTTTTTAGGAACCTACTGTTTTAGCTATTATTGTTTCAATAATTATTAGTAACACTTCTTGTATTCTCAAAGATGTTCTAGTTATTTTTTAGTTTATTTTTTGGTTGTGCTGGGTCTTCATTACTGCTCTCAAGTTTTTCTCTAATTGCAATGAGCAGGGGCAAAGAGGAAAGTTAAAAAGTTGGCTTAAAACTCAACATTCAGAAAACTAAGGTCACGGCATCTGGTCCCATCACTTCATGCCAAATAGACTGAGAAATAGTGGAAACAGTGGCTGACTTTATTTTGGGGGGCTCCAAAATCACTGAAGATGGTGATTGCAGCCCAGATACTTGTTCCTTGAAAGGAAAGTTATGATCAACCTAGACAGCATATTAAAAAGCAGAGACATTGCTTTGCCAACAAAGGTCCATCTAGTCAAGGCTATGGTTTTTCCAGTGGTCATGTATGGATGTGAGAATTGGACTGTAAAGAAGGCTGAACGCCGAAGAACTGATGCTTTTGAACTGTTTGGTGTTGGAGAAGACTCTTGAGAGTCCCTTGGACTGCACGGAGATCCAACCTGACCATTCTGAAGGAGATCAACCCCGGGATTTCTTTGGAAGGAATGATGCTAAAGCTGAAACTCCAGTACTTTGGCCACCTCATGTGAAGAGTTGACTCATTGGAAAAGACTATGATGCTGGGAGGGATTGGGGGCAGGAGGAGAAGGGGACAACCGAGGATGAGATGGCTGGATGGCATCACTGACTCGATGGACATGAGTCTGAGTGAACTCTGAGAGATGGTGATGGACAGGGAGGCCTGGAGTACTGTGATTCTTGGGGTCGCAAAGCGTCGGACACGACTGAGCGACTGAACTGAACTAAGCCTTTGTTGGTCTTCTTATAACAAAGTTAATAGGTTAGTCTTGCTTCTCTCAAACAATGAGATAGCTATATCTGTAGTTCAAACTATGACTGCTTGGACTTAACTGTCAGTCCAGTGGTTAAGACTGTGCACTTCTAATGTGGGGGAATGTGTGGGGGGGGGGGTGGGGAGTGGGTTCAATCCCTGATTGGGGAGCTAAGATACACATGCCTCACAATGTGACATATATATATATATGTGCCGGCTATTCCATCATCCAACAGAAATGAATATAGAAGGAAAGCTATTGAATCTATGTCACTGTTAGCCACAGCTGCCCGTCCTTGTCCATCTGAAAATATGAGCAAGCAAGCTGTAGGCAATTTGGCAATGTCTTCACTAGGCTGCTTGGAGAAGCTATGGATTTTCACATCTTTTTCTGTAGATAGAGTTACATACACCAGCCAAGAAGCTAGAATATATGGGAAAGAGAAATAACTCGCCTGGCATGTTTTGATTATGGTTAGTGCTTGTTGATTCGGAAACTATGACATGAGGTTGTATGTTCCACTGCAAGACTGAGTTATGTAACCAAATAATAGGTGAATGTTGGCAAGTTTCTTTATAAAGGTGAAATGATCACTCTGGACCCAAGGAGCAATAGAGACAGTTTTGTGGGGAAGTGAGACTGTTAATACAACTAACATTTACTGAGTGCTTACTGGGTACCAGACACTGTTCTGAGTACATTACATTTTAATGCGCCAAACACCCCTATGAAATAGAAGAAAATGTGTTGCCATTCTTTTCTGGACTCTCATTCTGTGGTTCTGGTGCCTTTGTTCCTAATGACTGGGACTCAGTTTCTTTTCCATGAAGACTGGCAGAGGGCCTGAGCCACAGTGTATATATAGGAGGCTTTAGCACAGGAGAATGGATGACAGATGGATGGATGGATAGATCCAAATACACCTTTTTCTAAGTCGAATTGTGTCGTTGTTGTTTAGTTAATGTATTGTTACCGCACAGAATAGTCAGTGAGGTCTTACTGTTTTTCTCTGCAGCCCTCAAAAGCTCTTTGCAAGATCTCCCCAAACCTCAGATAACACAGGAGGAGGAGCTGATAACTGTGCCGTCCAGAGACCTCTCTGCCAGGGAGTTCGTGGTTTATGAACATGGCCTCTCCATCCTACACCTTCTCATCCCCCAGCTTCAGGTGAGTCTGGTTCTGGTCTCTGTGCAGCAGTCATCCATGGAGTTTAGAAGGGCAGGGTCACCGGGAAGGAGGCTTTGAGGTAATGGATATTCCTTGGGCTGAAGCACGGAGAACAGAGAACTTTTTAAGTCTCTCTTCTAAGCGAATCATTTTACCAGCTGAAAGCCTAATCTCTCAAATGATAGGATAACGGGAAGAAGAATACAAGCGGAGAGCAGGCTCTCCTCTGATTTGAGAGATACCACCACTGCTTCAGCGTTCATTGTCTTTAAAATGCAGTCTGTATTGACTTGATAATGTAGAAAGCAATTTTGTATACTTTGTTTTGTTTACATCTAGTAACCTGAATTCTGATTCTATGAGACAGTGGAATGTTTTATGACAATGGAATTTTTTTATAGGTGAAATAACTGATACTCGAAATGAATGACTTACATGACACAAAATGTTCTATTGCACATGCGTACGCAAGCTCAGTCATGTCCAGCTCTTCCAAGACTCCAGGGACTGTAGCCCACCAGACTCCTCTGTCCATGGGATTCCCCAGCCAAAAGTACTGGAGCTGGTTGCCATTTCACTGTTATATTAGTCTGTCTGAGTTAACTCATTTAATCTTCACAAAATCCAAATGGCATAGATACTTTTTTTTTTTCTCATTTTAAAGTGGAAGGAAGAAGATACAGAATGGGTAAGGAAACTTCCAAGATCACAACCAAAAGGGTTAGAAGGCAGGCATCTTGGCCCGAGAGCCTTCATGCCTGATTGCTACTGAACCTCTGTTTAGAAAAGTGGCAAATCAAACCTTGTAGTTAGCATAAATTTCCATCACCAAGTTAATAAATACTCCTTCCACTTTCCTGCAGTCTATACTGAATCCATTTATCCTGTTATAATTTAAATTGATACCCCAGTTCATTTACTTCCCATTATTGCTTGGTGCTATATAACTGAGCTGCATGAGAATTTCTTAGCAGAGGGATAGGTTTCGTTTTTATTTTTATTTTTTTATCCTTTTCAGGCTCCAAAAATCACCCTGCAGATTGCTTCTCGTCTTCCTGCCATGGAAGCCTCAGACAATGCCTTCCAAGGTTCCTTCTTCTATCAGGTATTTCAAATTCCCAATCCCAGGTGTGCAGTTTGTCAAATTCTAGGTCTAATAAAGACAGAAGCAAAAAAGAGCAAATGTTATAGAATATTTTTCTCTCTAAGTCCTCAAATGTTTTACTCCCTCTAGGTAAAAAGTCATCTGGCTAAAGCATAATAAATGTCCCCATGTAAGAGCTTTCTCTAATTAGTGAAATGACTATGTCCTGGCTTGTGCCCAGAGAATCACAATGGCTTTGTGCCCATTAATGAATCTGTCCATATCGAAGCCAGTGGTTCCAGACTGGTGTTTCCCGTAAGAGGCATGGTTCCAAGCTCAGGAAATCCTGCACAGTCAGCATCTTTCTATGGGGAAGGATCTAAATTGCTCCTGTACTGGTAGTTCCTCAAACATGTAGACTGGCAGTGCCGCAGTAGTCCTCTCAGCCGGTGTATATGCACCTTAAACACTATGACAGAAAACAGTGATTGTGAGAGGGGCCTGCTAACCAAGGTTAGAGGACAAGCAAGCGGCTTATACTTGGCTAGCAAGTTGTTAGGGGATTTAATAAGACCAAAAATTACCCCTGTGTGATATTCTCCAGGTATTATTTCACTTGATCCTCAAAGCATCTGTGAAGCAATCTTGACTCCCATCTTACTGATGGGAAGGCAACCTCAGGAGTCACGGAGTGTTATGTGCCAGGCACCTGGCCATATGCCTCA
>SJYC01085752.1:0-75000 GCA_006408675.1 Madoqua kirkii | reverse complement strand
TCCCTTGTCTTCTCCATGTCTTTGTTCAAGTGTCACCTCAGTGACCATCCTGACAAGCCTGTCTTACCCTGCCACCCTCTTTACCTTGTTCATCAGCTTCTCTTTGCTCTGCTTTTCTCTATCCTATATCATGTCCTAACATAGTACAGAATTTACTTTTGCCTGCATGCATGCTCAGTCGCTCAGTCATGTCCAACTCTTTGCAACCCCATGAACTGCAGTCCGCCAGGCTACACTGTCCGTGGGATTCTCCAGGCAGGAATACTAGAGCAGGTTGCCATTTCCTCCTCCGAGGTATCTTCCCGATCCAGGGCCTGAACCCGTGTCTCCTTTGCCTCCTGCACTGGCAGGCATATTCTTTACCACTGCACCACCTGGCAAGCCCCTCAGGATTTACTTACATTTGCTTATTCCATTTTTCCCCTGCTAGAATATAAGCTCCATGAGGGCAGAGTTGTTTGCTTTATCTGATATAACCCACATTCCAGCCTCAGAGCAGGCTTTTAATATGTTTACTGTGCTAATGAATAGATTTATGTGGACACGGATGCTATGTCACAAAACTTTTCAATCTAGGAGGCAGACACTAGCAAACATTACACATTTGCCATGTGTCAGGCATTCTGTTGAGAGTTTTACATACATTATCTCATTTAACCTTCCCCATGCTCTCATAGAGGAGATGTTACTTTTATTCTTAACTTACAGATGAGAAATCTGAGGCTTAGAAATATTAAAAGCCTCTTTCAAGACAGAGATAGTTGTGGAGCTTGTATCAATTAGTACTCTGCCAACCACCATTTATGAAGAGATCTCATTTTATTTTAAGAAAACAGAACTGTATATAGTACTCTGAGGTACTGGCAAAGAAGATTCAAGAGTACTTAGAATAAATGAGAGCAAAGATCTTAAGTTATTATAATTTATCTTTCATACTCTCTACAGTATATTAAGAAAAACAAAGAGCTTCTCCTTTTTACCAACATGGAACACTTCCTAAAAAGCATCCTTGCTGCAGAGCAAAAACTCCCAAAAGAAACAAGAGATCAGCTTGAGGATGAAGATAAGGTGAGATGTTCGGATGACCTACAGCACTGAGACCATACTTTGCTATATACTTTGCAACATTTTTGAGTGTGTTTGGGACCATGTTTATCATTGAACATGTCAGCAGAACACAAGATTGGGAATCAATGGTGGTATGAACAGGTAATATCATCAGTCACTTATTTTAAAACTTTATCAACAGATGGTGGGTCTTAGATCCCAGAGTTAATCCCTCTGCTTTCAGGCAGGTCAGGTATTAATCTTAAAGAACTGGAGCTGAGACTTGGACTTGCCCCAGTTCACCCAGCTGGAAGAGGATAAACAATCACCAGATCTACTGCCTTCTCATTTGGGATTTCTCCCACTCTTCCATAATGATACCTACTACTGTTTTGTTCTTAATCTGAAGCATTTAAAACATTGTTATATCTTTAAAAACACCAAATACTTTGGTTCCAAAGGACAAACATTAATATATTGTCACATATAATTAGCAAAGAGAAAACTCCAAGCATTATTATGCTCATTATTCTCATGCAGAACAGTGACCTAAACATGTTGAGATCAAGATCAGCAACAACCTAGAGATGTATGTAGCTGAGCACCAACTCTAATCCTGGGCTCCAGTCTATTTTAAAGTTATCACCAGTATCTGGGGTGAAAACTACATTTTTATTACGTTATTTTATTGCATTGTTTCAAGATCATACAACTTTACAAGTGCACATATCATTAATGGACACCTCATGAAACTATCCAAATGAGCATTCCCATGTAAGCATCCAGATCAAGAAATAGAACATTACCAGCTCCCAGCAGCACCCACGTCTCCCTTGCCAGTCACCCATCCCCTGAGAGGAGTGACTGGCAGGCCACCATCCTGACTCCAACATCATAAATTGTTTTTGCTTATTCATGAATTTTATACCAATAGAATCATAAAATATGAATTCTTCTTCAAGTTTGTGAAATTTATCCATATTCTTGCAGGTAGTTGTACTTTGTTGATTCTCCTTGTTGTAAAGTATTCTGTGGTGCAGACATATCTTAATTTATTCACCATATACTGATCTATAGGTGGGTATTTTCCAGCTTGGGGTTATATATAAATAGTTCTGTGCACCTTTTGATGACTATACCTAGTCAGGTATTAACTTAGAACAAGTGCTGGGTCTGAGGATATGGATATGCTCAACGTTAGTACATACTATCAACCAGCGTTCCTAAGTGATCACACGCGGCCACCAGTCATGGATCAAAGTTTTAACTGCTCTCCATCCTTATCAGAACTTGCGTTTCCCATCTTTTTTACTTTATCCATTCTCCTGGGTGTGAGGTTTTAATTTACATTTTCCTCATGGCCAGTGGGCAGAAGGAAATACAACCCACTCCAGTGTTCTTGCCTGGAGAAACCCAGGGACGGGAAGCCTGGTGGGCTGCCATCTATGGGGTCTCAGAGAGTCAGAGACGACTGAAGTGACTTAGCAGTAGCAGTGGCCAGTGGAACTGAGCATCTTTCACGTATTTATGCAGCATTTTAAAGTCCTCTCTCTAGAGATGCCTGTTCAGGTCTTTTGCTGATTCGTCACTGGATCACCTCTTTTTAATTGATTTGCAGGAATTTGTTATTCTGCAACTATTTTTCCTCATTCTGTAGATTGCCTTTTTATAGAAATAACTACATGTTTCTTTTACTGTTTTATTTTTATATCTAGAAAAATAAAAAATAAAAGTCTGCATTTTTAAAAGTTGTTAAATATGTCAGTATGCCATCCAATGAAGCTGATAAGAGAACATGAATGTAAAAATCACATAAATATATATTATAACTTGGGCTATATATATAACATAATGGGCTAGTTCTTGACACAGATGAAAAACATGCTGATATTTTCACTGTGACTAAAAGATTAGATCATGTATATTATTATATTCATTTAAAGATATAGGCTAAACCTCTTTTAAAAATGTAAAATTTGTATATATCATCAATTTTCAGGCTGACTAACTTAAAATTGCTTGTTACCAAGTCACACAAAAGGAGATGGATGTATTTGTAAAACATTTGGTGATATGTAATGAGAATACATAAAATATAGCCTTTGTGGCATTTGCAAAATTCACTTTGGAGGCCCTGACTGGAAAATTTCAAGCAGTTATCTAAAACTGAAGCTTCAGGGTAGATTTGAATACTAATTAGGAAATATACAACCATGACATGAATTCAATGGAAGCCAAAAAAATTTTAATACAGTCTCCAAACCTCAGATTACAAATCCAATGTCTGCAATTCAAGCTGTTTCTCACATGGGTAAATTGATAAGTAGCAAAGGGTTTTTTTTTTTTAAATATCTAAACTGTTACTGAGTCTCTGAAGCAATGTAAAGAAGGCAGACAAGTACAGAATTAAAAGTCTAATTTAAACAAGCATTATATGAGTGGATCATTTAATTCAGTGACTATCTTATAGTCAATATTTTTAGTCCCTGCAAGTCTTTGTCCTAATTACAACATGTTCAGATACGGGTAAGGATTTAGCTCTAAATCTAACCAATGAAAATACTAACAGTAAATTACTTTAGAGAAAAATCAAATCACAGACAACATGACAAGAAAATTTACAATTAAGTTCTAAATCAAGCCATAAGGAACATTTGCTCAGAATCAGCTCACTGTATGTAGCTTCTCCATTTCTTCCACCTTACACTATCATTGAGTTCTCATTATTTGTTGCTGGAGACTGGTCACTTAGTCTTAATAAATGATTCCGTTTAAATTATTAGATTAACCATCAGGCAAAGTAAGTACAAAATTTGTCAGCCTTTAAAACTGTTTCATTAGTTATGATCTCAATTAAAATTCCGTGCTTCCTTCATAGATCAATACCGATAAAGTGATAGTCACCCTTAATAATGGACTATGTGGCAACTTTCCTGTCTCTTTCATGGACTGGGAATTCTTATGTAAAGCATACTCCTCAAATCATTGCATAGTAACTTTATAAGATTAAAGACTGCCCCAGTACTTTGAGAAGGTAAATCTTATTTTGGTATGATAAATATTCAATATGTGTCAAGAACTTCATCTACTCACATAAATTATGAAATGTATTTCCAAGAAAACATAGTAGACATTAACTAAGTCAGACATATAAGATTATTTAGAATAGTTAGACCAAAAGTCCAAGTCTTCAGAGAGGTGGCAAAGAAAGGGTCATGAAAAAATTAAAGATCTTTTCTCTATATTCCTCATTCTTTGTTGAACAAAGCACCTACCAAAACATGATTCTACTAGCTTCCTGGCTGACTTCTTGGGTCCTCCATTTGATCCTATTAGTATACTAACAGCTGTGGGCTTTTACTAAGCACATGATTTTTCATGGAAATGCCACAGATTATAAGGCAAGGAACATGTTCTCCTTCCTGCTGCATTATGCGTGTTTATTGCTGAATCAAATCAATAGTACATTTTTGAAGTTTTGAGACTCTAGTTATCTTTAAGGAATTAGTTTATGTGCATACACACACATGCCCAGCCCACTGATCAGAAAGAGAATGAAAAAACCTCAGTAGATATAGAAGCCATATTTTACCAACTACCAACAAAAAGAATAGTTTCCCAAAAAATACAATGCTTAAAATAATTTTTTAAACAATTTTTATTTCAAAAGTAGTACACAGACTTCTGTTTCCAAAAGGATGAAACAGATAATCTTTTCCCTACTCCTCCCACCAAAAACAACTAAAGCCTCTGGACATTATTTATGAAAACAGACAACAGGATTCTAAAATGTGTACAGAAGAAAATAGAACAGCTAGGGACTTCATAACTTAAGGTAGGATATGATGGCAAATTCCACAGATTCCCTTTTCCCTTAATATTCCAGACTTGTAAATAAAGAAGTAGCAACCCATAAATACCAATAAGCACAGACCAAAAAGCCCCCCCAAAAGCCTGTTCTCTCCAGCCAAAGGACTATGGAAGGGGCAGCTTAGCAAGACAGAAAACTTTGAGACAGTAACTACTTTACTCCAGTTAAATATCAGAAAAAAAACTGATTCCACCCATGCCAGCAAAAGTTGAGTGGGGAGTCCAGACTTCCACTCTTGCTAGGCTGTAATGAAGTACCCCAGTCTCCTTCTGGGATAGTGCCAGAGAAGACAAAGCTGATAAGTAGGAGGTTTTCTCATCCCCTCAAGGCAGTAACAGGCCTCTCTATACCCTATGTTATCAGTGGTGACCACATGGGGAATCTACATCTACCAACATATGGCACTACCTCCTTGCTGGAGTAGCATTGGTGGAGGCCAACTGGAGGCCTGGAAACTCACGACTTTTACCATTGCACATTAGTAATGGGATCACCCTCATTAAAGTATTAATGGATACCACACGAGGAGCTGGAATTTATGAGAAACCCCTTCCCTGCATATCGGTGGAGACAAAATGGGGAACCTGGACCTCTGTCTCTACCTGTCTGTACCTCAGGCAGGTACAAGGCATCATCCTCTACCCATCCCCCACAGTGGGTGGAATGGTGTCAAAGGAAATCAGGTAAAACCAAGTTTAAATAAGCTCTCAAACGTTATAATATCAAAAATGTACAGATTTCAGTCAGAGAACCAAAAAGATATAAAACTGAGTGAAAAAAAATACAACAGACACCAAGACCAAAAGGGCAAAATATTAGAATTATATTTCAAACAGTTTAAAGGGGCCATCATAAAAATTCTTCAACAAGCAATTATGAGCATTCTTGAAACAAATGAAAAAAAAAATGGAAGTTTAAGCAAGGAACTATAAAGTTACCAAAAGGACTAGAAGATGGAGCAGAATCAAATGAAAACTTTAGAACTGAAAAATAAAAACCGATGAAAACCTCAATGGATAGGCTCAACAGTAAAGTGAAAGGGATAGAGGAAAAAGTGTGACTTTTTAGACAGAATAATAGAAATGACCAAATGTGAACAACAGAGAGAAAAAAACTGAACAAATGAATTTGTCAGTGCCTCAGGGACCTATGTTACCATAGCAAATAATCTAGCATTCAAGTCATCAAAGTCTCACAAGGAGAAGAGAAAGAAGACAGACTACAAAAGTATTCAAAGAAAAAGTGGCTAAAACTCCTCAAATCTGGAAAGAGATAGAAATCTACAGATGCAAACAGCTGAGTGAATTCCAAACAAGATAAATCCAAAGACATCCATACCAAGATGCACCATAATTAGGCTTCTGAAAATTAAAAGCAGAGAAAGACTTTTGAAAGCAGCCAGAGAAAAATAATACCTTACCTATAGAGGGAAAAAAAAATTTATATGACTTTAGACTTTTCATTAAAAACCGTAAAAGCCGGGAAGAGGTAGCACATTTTTCTAACACTGAAATAAAAGAACTCTCAACCCAGAGTTCTATACTTGGTAAACATATTCTTTAGGAAAGAAGAGGAAAAATCAATACATTCACAGATAAAGAAAAACTCACCCAAACCACCTTAAAAGAAAAGCTAAAGGAAATTCTCTAAAAATAAAGGAAACAGAAGAAAAGATCTTGGAACAGCAGGAAGAAAGAACACAGTAAGCAAAAATAAGGATAAAAGCAATCTTTCTTTCCTTCTCCTTTGAGTTTTCTAAACTTATATTTCACAACAGGATCATGAGAAATGAAGGGGGTTCAGATTTCTATGCTTCATTTGAGTTGATAAAATAACAATGATAGACTATGACAAGTTATATACTTATAAATGCAATACCTAAAGCAACAAATGAGAAAAGAAAGCCAGAACACAAATGAAAACAGAAAAAGAAAAAACAGAAAACAAAAATTAAACAGCAGATTTAAGAACTATTTATAATTACAATAAACAGTCACTGAGTCACGTCTCACTCTTTGTGACCCCAGGGACTGTAGCTCTCCAGGCTCCTCTGTCCATGGGGATTCTCCAGGCAAGAGTACTAGAGTGGGTTGCCATGTCCTCCTCCACGGGATCTTCCCAACACAGGGATCAAACCCGCATTGCAAGTGGATTCTCTACCTTCTGAGCCACCAGAAAAGCCCCATACTACTGGAATGTGTTGCCATGCCCTCCTCCGGGGGATATTCCCAACCCAGGGATTGAACCCAGGTTTCCCACATTGCTGCTGCTGCTGCTAAGTCACTTCAGTCATGTCCGACTCTGTGTGATCCCATAGACAGCAGCCTACCAGCCTCCGCCGTCCCTGGGATTCTCCAGGCAAGAACACTGGAGTGGGTTGCCATTTCCTTCTCCAATGCATGAAAGTAAAAATGTGCCGACCCTCAGCAATCCCATGGACTGCAGTCTTCCAGGCTCCTCCATCCATGGGATTTTCCAGGCAAGAGCACTGGAGTGGGGTGCCATTGCCTTCTCCGAGCTTTCCTCTAACTCCTACCTAAAATAACAATAACAAAGGTCCATATACTCAAAGCTATGGTTTTTCCAGTAGTTAGAAGGTAAAGAATCTGCCTGCAATGCAGGAAATCCGAGTTTAATCCCTGGGTTGGGAAGATCCCCCGGAGAAGGAAATGGCAACCCACTCCAGTATTCTTGCCTGGAGAATTCCATGGACAAAGGAGCCTGGTGGGCTACAGTCCATGGGATAGCAAAGAGTTGGACATGACTGAGCGACTAATGCTAACACTTTTACAATGTGAGAGTTGGACCATAAAGAAGGCTTCAACGCCAAAGACTTTATGTTTTTCAAACTGTGGAGTTGGAGAAGAATCTTGAGGGTCCCTTAGACAGCAAGATCCAACCAGTCAATCATAAAGGAAATCAACCCACATTGCAAGCAGATTCTTTGTTGACTGAGTCACCAGGGATGCCCAAGAATACTGCAGTGGGTAGCCTATCCCTTCTCCAGGGGATCCTCCTGACCCAGGAATTAAACCAGGGTCTCCTGCATTGCCAGAGGATTCTTTACTAGCTGAGCTACCAAGGAAGCCCAAGATATTAAGACACGGCAAGAATACACAGAAGAATCATACAAAAAAGATCTTAATGACCCAAATAACCACAATGGAGTGATCACTTACCTAGAGCTAGACATCTTGGAGTATGAAGTCAAGTGAGACTTAGGAAACATTAATATGAACAAAGCTAGCAGAGATGATGGAATTCCAGCTGAGCTATTTGAAATCCTAAAAGATGAAGCTAGTAAAGTGCTGCACTCTATATGCCAGCAAATTTGTAAAACTCAGCAGTGGCCACAGGACTAGAAAAGGTCTGTTTTCATTCCAATCCCAAACAAGGGCAATGCCAAAGAATGTTCAAACTACCACACAACTGCACTCATCTCACACATTAGCAAAGTAATGCTCAAAATTCTCCCAGCTAGGCTTCAAGAGTAAATGAATCGAGAACTCGCAAATGTTGAAGCTGGATTTAGAAAAGGCAGAGGAACCACAGATCAAATTGCCGACAACTGCTAGATGGTAGAAAAAGCAAGAGAATTCC
Organism: Madoqua kirkii; assembly: GCA_006408675.1. Classification (NCBI taxonomy): domain Eukaryota; kingdom Metazoa; phylum Chordata; class Mammalia; order Artiodactyla; family Bovidae; genus Madoqua; species Madoqua kirkii. The sequence continues at coordinate 66,482 of SJYC01085752.1, read as the reverse complement.
AGAAACACATCTGCTTCATTAACTACGCTAAGGCCGTTGACTGTGTGGATCACAACAAACTGAAAAATTCTTAAAGAGATGGGAATACCAGACCAGCTTACCTACCTCCTGTGAAACCTATATGCAGGTGAAGAAGCAACAGTTAGAACAGGACATGGAAAAATGTCCTGTTTGACTAGTTCCAAATTGGGAAAGGAGTAGATCAAGGCTGTATATCATCACCCTGCTTATTTAACTTATATGCAGAGTCAGTTCAGTTCAGTTCAGTCACTCAGTCATGTCCGACTCTTTGTGACCCCATGGACTGAACCACACCAGGATTCCCTATCCATCACCAACTCCCAGGACTTGCTCAAACTCACATCCATCAAGTCAGTGGTGCCTTTCAACCATCTTAACCTTTGTCACCCCCTTTTCCTCCTGCCTTTAATCTTTCCCAGCATCAGGGTCTTTTCCAGTGAGTCAGTTCTTTGCATCAGTTGACCAAAATATTGAAGATTTAGCTTCATCATCAGTCCTTCCAATGGATATTCAGGACTGTTTTCCTTTAGGATTGACTGGTTTGATCTCCTTGCTGTCCATGGGATTCTCAAGAGTCTTCTCCAACACCACAATTCAAAAGCATCAATTGTTTAGCACTCAGCTTTCTTTATGGTCCAACTCTCCCACCCATACATGACTACTGGAAGAACCGTAACTTTGACTAGGTGGACCTTTGTCACTAAAGTCTCTGCTTTTTAATATGCTGTTTGTTGGTCATAGCTTTTCTCCCAAGGAGCAAGCATCTTTTAATTTCATGACTGTAGTCACCATCGCAGTGACTTTGAAGCCCAAGAAAATAAAGTCTGTCACTGTTTCCATTGTTTCCCCACCTATTTGCCCTGAAGTGATGGGACTGGATGCCATGATCTTCATTTTTTGAATGTTGAGTTTTAAGCCAACTTGTTTACTCTCCTCTTTAACTTTCATCAAGAGGCTCTTACTTCCTCTTCACTTTCTGCCATAAGGATGGTGTCATCTGCATATCTTAGGTTATTGATATTTCTCCCAGCAAGCATGATTCCAGCTTGTGCTTCTTACAGTCTGGCATTTCACATGATATACTCTGCATAGAAGTTAAATAAGCAAGGTGACAATATACAGCCTTGACCTACTCCATTCCCAATTTAGAAACCAATCTATTGTTCCATGTCCTGTTCTAACTGCTGCTTCTTCACCTGCATACAGATTTCTCAGAAGGCAGGTATGGTGGTCTGGTATTCCTCTTTAAGAGTTTTCCAGTTTGTTGTGACCCACACAGTCAAAGGCTTTATTATAGTCAATGAAGCTGAAGTACATATTTTTCTGGAATTTTTTTGCTTTTTCTATGATCCAACAGATGTTAGCAATTTGATTTCTGGTTCCTCTGCCTTTTCTAAATCCAGTTAAACATCTGGGAGTTCTTGGTTCATGTACTCTTGAAGCCTAGCTGGGAGAATTTTGAGCATTACTTTGCTAGTGTGTGAGATGAGTGCAGTTGTGTGGTAGTTTGAATATTCTTTGGCATTGCCCTTGTTTGGGATTGGAATGAAAACAGACCTTTTCCAGTCCTGTGGCCACTGCTGAGTTTTCCAAATTTGCTGGCATATTGAGTGCAGCACTTTAATATCATCTTTTAGGATTTGAAATAGCTCAGCTGGAATTCCATCACCTCCACTAGCTTTGTTTGCAGTCATGCTTGCTAAGGCCTGCTTGACTTTGCACTCCAGAATATCTGGCTCTAGGTAAGGGATCACTTCATTGTGGTTATTTGGGTCATTAAGATCTTTTTTGTATAGTTCTTCTGTGTATTCTTGCCCCCTCTTAATACCATCTGCTTCTGTTAGGTCCATACCGTTTCTGTCCTTTATTGTGCCCATCTTTGCATGAAATGTTCCCTTGGTATCTCTAATTTTCTTGAGGAGATCTCTAGTCTTGCCCATTCTATTGTTTTTCTCTTTGTTTGATCACTTAGAGAGGCTTTCTTATCTCTCCTTCCTTTTCTCTGAACTCTGCATTCAGATGGATATATCTTCCCTTTTCTCCTTTGCCTTTCACTTCTCTTTTCTCACTATTTGTAAGGACTCTTCAGACACCCATTTTGCCTTTTTGCATGTCTTCTTCTTGAGGATAGTTTTGTTCACACCCCTCCTGTACAGTGTTAACAAACCTCCATCCATAGTTTTTCAGGCAATCTGTCACATCTAATCCCTTGAATCTATTTGTCACTTCCACTATATAATCATAAGGGATTTGATTTAGGTCATATCTGAATAGTCTAGTGGTTTCCCCTACATTCTTCAATTTAAGTCTAAATTTGGCAATAAAGTGTTCTTGATCTGAGCCACAGTCAGCTCCCGGACTTGTTTTTGCTGACTGTATAGAGCTTCTCCATCTTTGGTTGCAAGGGATATAATCAATCTGATTTTGGTATTGACCATCTGGTGATGTCTTCTCTTGTGTTGTTGGAAGAGGGTGTTTGCTCTGACCAGTGTACTCTCTTGGCAAAACTCTGTTAGCCTTTGCCCTGCTTCATTGTGTATTCCAAGGCCAAACTTGTCTGTTACTCCAGGTATCTCTTGACTTCCTACTTTTGCATCCCAGTCCCCTATGATGAAAAGGAAATCTTTTTTGGTGTTAGTTCTAGGTCTTGTAGGTCTTCATAGAACCATTCAACTTCAGTTTCTTCATTAGTGGTTGGGGCATACACTTGGATTACTGTGATATTGAATGGTTTGCCTTCTAAACAAACAGAAATCATTCTGAAAAACCTAGACAGCATATTAAAAGGCTGAGACATCACTTTGCCATCAAAGGTCCATATAGTCAAATGGATTTTCCAGTAGCCATGTATGGATGTAAAAGTTGGACCATAAAGAAGGCTGAGTGCCAAAGAATTGATGCTTTTTGAACTGTAGTGTTGGAGAAGACTCTTGAGAGCCCCTTGGACTGCAAGATCAAACCAGTCAATCTTAAAGGAAATCAATCCTGAATATTCATTGGAAGGACTGATGATGAAGCTGAAGCTCCAATACTTTGGAGCTGATGCAAATAGCAGACTCATTGGAAAAGACTCTGATGCTGAGAAAGACTGAGGGCAATAAGAGAAGAGGAGGAGATAGTTGGATGGCATCACCTACCCGATAGACATGAATTTGAGCCAACTCCAGAAAATAGGAAGGACAGAGAAGCCTGGTGTGGTGAAGTTCATGGGGTCACAAAGAGTTGAACATGGCTTAGCAACTGAACAACACAGTGTCTATACATGTAATTATATATTTCTGTTACATATATATATATATTATTATTATTACACTGATACCAAAACCGAAGACAGCACAAAAAGAAAAACTGCAGACTAATATCCCTTATAGTATAGATGTAAGGATTATAAAGATACTATAAATATCTAGAATACACAGCATCTAGGAAATACAAATAACTCTCAAATTCAGTAATTAAAAATTTAAAAAGCAACAATCCAATTAAAAATAGAAAATATGCACAGATATTCCACCAAAATGAAGATACAGAAGCAAATAAGCACATGAAAAAAATTGTTCAACATTGCTAGCCATCAGTCAGTCAGTTCAGTCACTCAGTCATGTCTGACTCTTTGCGACCCCATGAATCGCAGCACGCCAGGCCTCCCTGTCCATCATCCACTCCCGGAGTTCACTCAGACTCACGTCCATCGAGTCAGTGATGCCATCCAGCCATCTCATCCTCGGTCATCCCCTTCTCCTCCTGCTCCCAATCCCTCCCAGCATCAGAGTCTTTTCCAATGAGTCCACTCTTCGCATGAGGTGGCCAAAGTACTGGAGTTTCAGCTTTAGCATCATTCCTTCCAAAGAAATCCTAGGGCTGATCTCCTTCAGAATGGACTGGTTGGATCTCCTTGCAGTCCAAGGGACTCTCAAGAGTCTTCTCCAACACCACAGTTCAAAATTGATGCCATCCAGCCATCTCATCCTCGGTCATCCCCTTCTCCTCCTGCTCCCAATCCCTCCCAGCATCAGAGTCTTTTCCAATGAGTCCACTCTTCGCATGAGGTGGCCAAAGTACTGGAGTTTCAGCTTTAGCATCATTCCTTCCAAAGAAATCCTAGGGCTGATCTCCTTCAGAATGGACTGGTTGGATCTCCTTGCAGTCCAAGGGACTCTCAAGAGTCTTCTCCAACACCACAGTTCAAAATCATCAATTCTTTGGTGCTCAGCTTTTTTCACAGTCCAACTCTCACATCCATACATGACCACAGGAAAAACCATAGCCTTGACTAGACGGACCTTAGTCGGCAAAGTAATGTCTCTGCTTTTGAATATGCTATCTAGGTTGGTTATAACTTTTTTTCCAAGGAGCAAGCGTCTTTTAATTTCATGGCTGCAGTCACCATCTGCAGTGATTTTGGAGCCCCAAAAAATAAAGTCTGACACTGTTTCCACTGTTTCCTTATCTATTTCCCATGAAGTGATGGGACCAGATGCAGGGAAATGAAAATTAAAATTACAATGAGATACCTTTTTAAAGCCATTCTGATATGTGTAGTGACAATACCACAGACTGGCACAGATGTGTGGAAAAACTGGTCACTCATGCATTGCTGGCATGAATATAAAATGGTACAGCCACTCTATAAACAGTAATTGCACTCTGACACATTTATAAAAGAGAAACAAAAACTTATGTTATACATTATGTACACAAATGTTTACAGAAACTTTATTCATAATCCTCAAAACCAGAAACAACTCAGTTGTCATCCTTCAAAGATAAGTGCTTATACAAATTATAGTACATCTAGACCATGGAGTAAGACTCAGCAATTACAAGGAATGAAGTACTGCTGCACACAACAATCTGGATGAATTTCCAGAGAACTAGGCATAGTGGAAAAAAAGCCAGTTCCAAAATGTTACAGTATGATTCAATTTATAATATTCTTGAGATGACAAAATTATAGAAAGAAAGAACAAACTAGTGAGGGCCAGGAGATAAGGAAGAGATGAATGTGGGAGGAAGGTGGCTGTGATGGTTGTGGTGATGAGAATGTTCTGCATCTTGACCACATCAATGTCAATATCTGCTTGTGATCTTATAGTACAGTTTCACAAAATGGTATCGATGGAAATGCATAAAGGACACACAGGCTCTATTTCTTAACAGCAAGTGAATCTACAGTTCTCAAGAATTTTAATTTTTTAAGAGAAAAATATAGTACATACTCAGTTCAGTTCAGTCGCTCATTCATGTCCAACTCTTTGTGACCCATGGACTGTACCACACCAGGCCTCCCTGTCCATCCCCAACTCCCAGAGTTTACTCACACTCATGTCCATTGAGTCAATGATGCTATCTAACCATCTCTGTCATCCCCTTCTCCTCCTGCCTTCAATCTTTCCCAGCATCAGGGTCTTTTCAAATGAGTCAGTTCTTCACATCAGGTGGCCAAAGTATTGGAGTTTCAGCTTCAACATGAGTCCTTCCAATGAACATTCAGGACTGATTTCCTGTAGGATGAACTGGTTGGATCTCCTTGTAGCCCAAGGGCCCTTCAAGAGTCTTCTCCAATGCCACAGTTCAAAAGCATCAATTCTTTAGCACTCAGCTTTCTTTATAGTCCAACTCTCACATCCATACAAGAGTACTGGAAAAACCATAGCCTTGATTAGATGGACCTTTGCTGGCAAAGTAATGTCTCTGCTTTTTAATATGTTGTCCAGGTACATATTCAGAGAAATTCAAAATGCAGATTAGAAAGACCCAATCTGGTTATTATATACTGATATACCAATAGATATATTCACCTATTTGGGGACTTGAACTATACTGACTACTTTTAATCACAGAAAAATATATGTTCCTTTTATTTTCCCCTATACATTTGCTTCAGGGCCACGTGAGAAACTCTAGAGAGTTTTATAGGGCTGGAAAGCTCACAGATGGCTCATTCTGGGTCAAGTCCTAAAGGAGTGATGGGATTGATTTCTTCTTGAAGACGGACTTGGAACAATGCCTTCAGTGGCTGTCTCTGGTACTGTGTTACACAGAACTGTGAGACAATCTCTGCGACCAAACTAGAACACTGTGGCCCATCAGCACATCTATCATGGGCAAGAGGTGCAGGAGCAGCAATACATGTGATGGTAAATACAGAGATTTACCATCTCTGTTCACCGCAAGAAGTTCTTCCAAAACAACCTCACAAATTTCAAGAGACACTTTGCTAGTAAAATTCTCTGTGTAAATGTTCTTAGAAATCCATTTTCTGTCACAGCCATGTATTATGTTTTAGATAGAGTAACTTTTTACAGTTTTCTTTCACTTATCAGTCCAACAAATTTTACATGTGAATAAAACCTACAGAAAAAAATCGTTGACATGAAATCCAAAATAACATCAACATCATTATGAAATATATAAGGTAGAAACAAAAAAAAGTCTAGACAGGACTGAGAATCGGATTAGTAGTAAGAAAGCTTAAAAAATCATGGTTTAAAAAAGAAAGATAGGAAATCAAATAATGGTTATGACGAAGCAAGTGATCCAGCATAAAGAGTTGGTATCCCCTAAATGGACAAAGAAGGCATTCAAATGTAGTATTGCAAAAGATTGCTTTAGAAAAATTAAAATCCATAGATCAGAAAGAGGCACAATGCTTCAGGAAACAATGATACAGAATGAATGACTGAGACATAGACTCCCAGTACAGAGAAAGAATTTTTTAGACTATCAGGCAAAGGGAGTCACCTACAAAAATAAATGCACATGTTTCTGTGAGTGGTGGGGAGCTGCAGAAATCAGGCAGCTCTCAGGTTTCTCCATGGCGTGTATAATGCCACAATCATTAGATTAGAGTGATGGCTATGAAGCAATAAGGGAATGAAAACATGACCTGCGATTTTTTTAAATTCTGTGTTTATATTTTGGATGCACTGGGCCTTCACTGCTGCACGTGGGCTTTCTTTAGTTGTGGCAAGTGGGAGCTATTTCTCCTTGCACTTCATGGGCTTCTCACCGTGGTGACTTCGGCTGCAGAGCCCAGGCTCTGGACACACAGGCCTCAGCAGCTGTAGCACACAGGCTCCAGAGCACAGGCTTGGTGATGGCGGCGCACAGACTTAGTTGGTCTGCACATGTGGGATCTTCCGGGACCAGGGAACAAACCCCATGCCCCATGCACTGGCAGATGGACTCCTATCCACTGTACCATCAAGGAAGTCCGTGACCTAAGATTTTAATACTCAGACAAGTTGTCCTTCAAGAATAAAGAACCTCAGGCATAAATAACCCCCCGAACAGAACACCTATGAGTCACCTGTGAAAAAGTTGCTTAAGAATAAAATGCAGCTAATCAAAGATGAATCAAAAGAGATTTCACATATAGAAATGAGCATTTATTGAATCAGTTGAAATATATAACTAAGCAAAAACACCTGTGGAGAATAATTATTCCAGGAGAGAACATAATGTTAAACCTTGACATTAAAAAGTTTCATATTTGAAAGTTGCCAAATTTAAAATAAGTTCCCATCACACACAAAAAAGTACTTAGGCTGACACTTAACTAGACTTATGTGGTAGTCATTTCACAATGTATATAAGTAGGAAATCATGTTGTACAACTGAAACTAATTATATGTCATTTATACCTCAATTTTTAAAGTGACATGGAAAATAAGGGGCAAGGAAAAAATGAAGAATACTAATTTCTGTAGCTTTCATAAGCAACAAATAAGCAATACAATATTTTTTTTCAAAGTTTTAAAGACTCTTCTGGCCTTCTGGCATTTCTTTCTTTAAAACCATAATGGAAATCTTTCAAAAATAAAATTCTTTGTGGTAAACAATCATATGAATATTTCAACAGCTTCAGTTTCACTTTAGGTTTCTTCGTTTTTTCTAAGATCAACTAAAATTAAATCCAAATAGCTCGTGTAATATAGTTTTCTTGTTAAATTGTCTGTATATCAATTCTTACATTCATATGTATATTAAGAACGACTGGAAAGATGGTCATCATTTAATGTTAACAATGGTAATTTCTGGATGGTGGGAGGGATTTTTATTTCCTTAGTATTTGTTGGCTCCAGAGCACAGGCTTGGTGATGGCGGCGCACAGACTTAGTTGGTCTGCACATGTGGGATCTTCCGGGACCAGGGAACAAACCCCATGCCCCATGCACTGGCAGATGGACTCCTATCCACTGTACCATCAAGGAAGTCCGTGACCTAAGATTTTAATACTCAGACAAGTTGTCCTTCAAGAATAAAGAACCTCAGGCATAAATAACCCCCCGAACAGAACACCTATGAGTCACCTGTGAAAAAGTTGCTTAAGAATAAAATGCAGCTAATCAAAGATGAATCAAAAGAGATTTCACATATAGAAATGAGCATTTATTGAATCAGTTGAAATATATAACTAAGCAAAAACACCTGTGGAGAATAATTATTCCAGGAGAGAACATAATGTTAAACCTTGACATTAAAAAGTTTCATATTTGAAAGTTGCCAAATTTAAAATAAGTTCCCATCACACAAAAAAAAGTACTTAGGCTGACACTTAACTAGACTTATGTGGTAGTCATTTCACAATGTATATAAGTAGGAAATCATGTTGTACAACTGAAACTAATTATATGTCATTTATACCTCAATTTTTAAAGTGACATGGAAAATAAGGGGCAAGGAAAAAATGAAGAATACTAATTTCTGTAGCTTTCATAAGCAACAAATAAGCAATACAATATTTTTTTTCAAAGTTTTAAAGACTCTTCTGGCCTTCTGGCATTTCTTTCTTTAAAACCATAATGGAAATCTTTCAAAAATAAAATTCTTTGTGGTAAACAATCATATGAATATTTCAACAGCTTCAGTTTCACTTTAGGTTTCTTCGTTTTTTCTAAGATCAACTAAAATTAAATCCAAATAGCTCGTGTAATATAGTTTTCTTGTTAAATTGTCTGTATATCAATTCTTACATTCATATGTATATTAAGAACGACTGGAAAGATGGTCATCATTTAATGTTAACAATGGTAATTTCTGGATGGTGGGAGGGATTTTTATTTCCTTAGTATTTGTATTTTCTGCTTCAAAACAAGAGCACTCATTTATAACACTCATAAAATGTCATAACTAAGGCTACTAAGAGGCCTAGTAATAAACCAAACGTTTTAAGGGAATTTTGTATTTTAAAATGTAATTTTCAAAGATGCTCTTGCTGACCTTATGAAACAGCAGAGTTATGGCAGATAAGAGAGTAGAACCAGAATACTATTCATATATTGTGAGGATCACTCTTCTCTAAATGAAGGTCTAGTTTTTTTTAATAGCTAATGAAAAATAAGGACTTTTAAAACTTTCTTGCAACAGACTCAACTAGGAAGGTATTAAAAACACAGCACATTTATTTAAACTGTTACTTTTGATAATTCATTGACTCTTATGACAGGTCAGTATCTTCATTCTCTTATTGGGTACATTCATTAGTGTTACATAAAACTTCATGTAAAATTAAACAATTAAAAGTACAGTTAAGAACACAGTCGATCTGCATGAGAGGATTCACCATCATGTACCCTAGTCCCTAATGCAGTTATTTTTTCTGTTTCCTGGGCCTCTCCAGCTTAGACTCATTTTCATTTCAGAGAATATAAAAGAGGCTCCACCGAGCTCTCGCCCATGAGAGCCCAGCCGCTGCACTATCAGTGTGTGCTGACCCAGTGGTACCTGTCCACCCGGTGCCCAGCAGCAGGCCTGTGACCTTTAAGGGTCTTATGCAACGCATGATAAGCATTTCCTAGGAGGCCCATCCGGCCATCCCTCATATTCTTTTTTCGGGGAATTTGGAACCAAGATTGAAAGGGCTGTTTCAAGTTTTCAACCTGGGGAGAAAATAAAAAGGAACATGATGATGCCCAGGGACAGGGGAGCCCGGTGGGCTGCCATCTATGGGGTCGCACAGAGTCGGACACGACTGAAGCGACTTAACAGCAGCAGCAATAAGCCAGCTTTAAGGATTAACTATAGATGCATAACTCACGGGTATTAAAACTTTAAAAAGCATAGAAAATACAAACAAATAGAAATCAAGCTAATTATCATCTTTGGAAAATTGACTTGATAGAGGTTATGAAATAAGTCACTTCATGTATTTTAACAAAATTTTTTACTCCAACTAAAACTTTTAAAAACACATTTACTCAAATTAGTATATATTTTGTATTCTCACCCATCCAACCCCCACCTCTGGGGGCTGAGGTATAGAAACACCCATCTCTGGGGCTGAGGTATAGAAACACCCATCTTAAACATTCCAGATGGCCAATACAAATGTTTTGCAGACCACACTTTGGAAGGACATTGCTCTTCTAGAACATAGCTGACTAGAGATCTGATCTTTAGATGAAGATGATCTTTCTAAGGATCAGAATAGAATTAAGGGCAAATATTTCACTACATAATTTAAAACATATATAGAGAGAGGCTTCCCTCCTAGCTCAGTTGGTAAAGAATTTCCCTGCAATGCAGGAGACCCTGGTTCAATTCCTGGCTTGGGAAGATTCCTTAGAGAAGGGATAGACTACCCACTCCAGTATTCCTGGACTTCCCTTGTAGCTTAGCTGGTAAAGAATCCACCTGGGTTTGATCCCTGGGTTGGGAAGATACCCTGGAGAAGGGAAAGGCTACCCACTCCAGTATTCTGACCTGGAGAATTTCATGGACTGTGGAGTTGCAAAGAGTCAGACACAACTGACAGACTTTCACTTTCACATACAGAACTAAATACACACAATATATATAATTTAGAAAACTAAACAAGCTAGGGGAAAGACATTTGCCAGTAATATGACAAGAGGTTAGAGGGACTGATCCTGTGTCTCTTACGTCCCGTTCATTAGCAATTTCTTATGTCTCCTTAATTAGCAGTTGGGTTCTTTACCACTAGCACCACCTGGGAAGCCCCAGAAATAATCCTAACCCCTGAAAAGCCTATAACAACACATTAGGACCTCAAATGATAAACAGGTGAAGAAAAAATTCATTAGATAGATAGTACCTACAACATTTAGGTACATGGAGTTTTTGTTTTAATGTTTAATTTAATTGGTAATATAATCAATATTATAATAGTCAAAGCTATGTTTTTTCATGTAGTCATGTATGAATGTGAAAGCTGGACAGTGAAAACAACTGAGCACCAAAGAATTGATGCCTTCAAATGGGGGTGCTGGAGAAGACTCTTAAGAGTCCCCTGGACTGCAGGGAGATCCAACAAGTCCATCTTAAAGGAAATCAACCCTAAATATTCACTGGAAGGACAGATGCTGAAGCTAAAGTTCCAATACTTTGGCCACCTGATGCAAAAGAACTGACTCATTGGAAAAGACCCTAATGCTGGGAAAGATTGAAGACAGAAGGAGAAGGGGACAACAGAAAATGAGATGGTTGGATGGCATCACCAACTCAATAGACATGAGTTTGACCAAATTCAGGGAGATGGTGAAGGACAGGGAAACTTGGCATGCTGCAGTCCATGGGGTTGCAAAGAATCAAACACGACTGAGCAACAGAACAACATAATTAATAAAATGCTGTTTTTCAAGGAGAATATCCAACCTTAGGGAAAATGATAAAACAAACACTTTCACATAGAACTGGTGAGACTACAAATAAAGACATCTTTTTAGAAAGTACTTTTCCATGTGTTAACTTGTAAAATGCCCATACTCAATGACCTAATAATTCCATGTCTAAGAACCAAATCAAGAAACAACTTAAGATTCAGACACTCTGTAAAAATTAGCTTTTTTAATACCACAATAATGGGAAAGCAATCTAGACGTCTGCCAATAATTTGTTAGCTAAATAAACTATAAGAGAAGCAAGTGGTTTAAAGTGCTAAATAGTTAAATTGCTTTAACATGACCATACATAAGTGGTTAAGAAAACAAATTACATACAAAGTGTCAGAGATTCTCCCTAAATCAGTGTTTTTTCAACTGTAAGTTGTCACCATTAGTGGGTCATAAAATGATATTAATTTATCAAAGATTTGAGGCATTGTGCCTAGTAAGGATAAGTTCATCATGAAACCTATTTCCAGTATATAGATATGCATATCTTCCTATGATCATGGTTGTGACTTTAAAAATAAATAATTTTTGTTGTTGTTGTTGTTGTTGTTGAAAACTGCTCTGGTGGTGGAGTCACAGCTCTTTGATCATCACTTAATATTCCAAATGTTCTACAGCTGGTATGTTATTTTCCATTGTCAAAAACTACTAATTTTAATATCTAATTCTGAAAGAATTTAGGTGAAAGGAAGTTTGTGTTGTGCTTAGTCGCTCAGTCATGTCTGACACATTGCAACCTATGACTATAACCTGCCAGGCTCCTCTGTCCATGGGATTCTCCAGGCAAGAATACTGGAGTGGGTTGCCATGCCCCCCTCCAGGGGATCCTCCCAACCCAGGGACTGAAGCCAAGTCTCCTTCATTGCATGCAGATCCTTTACCATCTGAGCCACAAGTGAAGCCCAAAAGAAAATTTACGTATGTTCAAATATGATATGGAGAAATTCGACTAGAAAAGATGGTGTATATCCTGAGCACTCAGCCAAGTTGAGGGAATAAAAAGAGAGAAGGAAGAAAAAAATGGAAAAGTTTTGCCAGAATATCAATATTGTGATTTAAATCTTCATAATTTGTTTTTTCAATTTTTCCAATTATTTATTTCTTTGCTTTTACAGTGAGCCTACTCTCTTTAGAATTAAAATAGAAAAAAAAAAAGTGGGCTTCCCTGGTGGCTCAGGGGTGAAGGATCTGCCTGCAGTACAGGAGACACCTGTTTAATTCCTGGTCTGAGAAGATCCCACGTGCCTGGGGGCAGCTACGCCCCTGCACCACAACTATTGAGTCTGTGCTCTAGAGCCTGGAAGCCGCAACTACTGAGCCCATGTGCCGCAACTACTGAAGCCCGAACAGTCGAGACTGTGCTCCAAAACAAGAGGAGTCTCGGCAATGAGAAGCCCGCGCACCACCCCCAGCACTAGAGAAAAACCTGCTCGGCTCCAGAGACCCGGCACAAATAAATAAATAAAATTATACTTTATAAAGGAGAAACTACAGAGGAGAAATGGAAACACTTTACCTGATAAATACTCTTTGGATTGCTGACTTTAGGAATTATCTGAGGTTCTTTCTTACAACTTTCTTCATCAGAGGAAGTGCCAGAGGAGTAGTCTAATGTGGCTCTATTAACAGCATCACTGATTTGCTGGGATAATTCCCATTCCTCCCCTCTGCCTTTGAAAGAAGCAATTGTAAATGGATGATTTTTCTCACCATACCTAAGAAAGCAAGGAAAATAAAGCATTTGTCAGGGACTCAAATTCTCACGGGTTTTTATTTCTAATCTTTTCTGGAAACAGCTCAGTAGCTTACAAGAAGAGTTACTTGAAAACAACAACGATGACAAATTGTGAGAATTAGGCCAAGATGGTAGAGTAGCAAGACCCTGAGCTTCCCTTCTCTCAGGAGCACACCAAGATTACAACTATTTAGACAGCAGTTATTGATGAGAGACTAAAATCTAGCAGGAAAGATCTTCTACAGTTAAAGTGTAAAGAAGGAACCACAATGAGGCAGGTAAGAAGAGTGGAATGTAGTCCAGACACATACCTGCAGGTGGGCAACACACACAGGGGGATAATGACAGAGGTTCTCCCAAGCAGCATTCAGTGGGTGAGCCCCACATCCCGCTCCCCAGACCAGAGAGCCGACCCCAGGAAGACGAACCCCCAGAATGCTTGACTTTGAAGGCCAGGGGGCTCACTTTCTGGAGAGCCAGATGGCTGTCGGAAATAGAGACAGCACTCTCCAAAAGCCCACACAAAATTTCGCATGCTCTGGGACCCAGGCAGAGGTAGCAGTTTGAAAGGAACCTGCGTCAGACCCACCTACTGATCTTAGAGAGCCTCCCGCAGAGGCAGGAGGCCGTGGAGCTCACCCTGGGGCCACAGAAACTGGCAGCAGCCATTCCGAGAAGCCATTCCACCACGCGAACACTGGTACTGGCAAGGGCCGCTTTGAAATCCTCGCTCTAGCTGACTAGAACTAAAAGTAGGACCCAGACCCGCCACTAATCCATCAGCACCAGTGCTGAGTTGCCTCGGGCCAAACACCTGGCCAGGTGGGGAAACAATCCCATCTACTGGCAGGCACACTGCCCTCAGACTCCCTGAGCCCACAGTGGCCCCAGAATACTACACTGTCCACCAGAGGGCGCAGCACCTGGCCCCCACACATCAGGGCACCAGCACTAGCCCCAGGACCCCCAGGGCCCTGCAAGCGGAGACCTAGGACCCAGCTCTGCCTACCAGTGTTCTGGAACCAACCTCAAGACCTCCTGACCCCTGGGCCCACCTGACAATGAACCAGCACTAATCTGGGGGCCAACTTCACACACCAGTGGACATCAAGACCTCTGGGCCCTGGCCTCACCAGCAGACACCAGCCCTAGGACCACCACAGGCCCACAGCCTACCATGACAGGACCAAGCACACCCACCAGCAGGCTAACACGAGCTCCAGGATCTCCTGGGCCCAGACCCCACCTACCAGCAGGTCAACCCTGACTCTGAGACACCTTGGATCCCTCAGTCAGCCAATCAGATATCTACCCCACCCACCAATGGGCCAAAGCAAGCTTTGGAACACCCTGGACCCTGTAGCTGGCTATCTCAGGGTGCTGCCCCACCCACCAGCAGACCTACAGCAGCTAAATCAGGACCCCCAGGGTCCTGCACCCAGAAATCTCAAGACACAGCTCCACCCACCAAATGAGCTTGCACTAGCCCCAGGGCACCCTGGGACCCTGGGCCCCCGTCCCCACCTCCTAAACCCCCATTGACTTCCTGCCACCAGTTCTGAGTCCCTTGTAGCAAGAGAACTCAGGACCTGGTTCTGCCTGACAGTAGGTTAGCACCATCCCTAGGATCTGGCTACACTCTTCAGTGGGTGGGCACCAGCCCCAGGATCCCTTGGGCCTTAATACTGCCCACCAGCAGGTGGACACCACTTCTGGCATAACTTGGGACCCTCATGCAGCAGCCCCAAGACACAATCTCAACCCCAGTGGGCTAACACTAAATTTGTGACCCCCAGGCCCTGTAGCCAGAGACCCCAAGACACAACTCTGCCCACCAGTGAGCCAACACTAAGCCCCAGCACCCTCTTGATCATCCCCCACCCACCAGCAGGCCAATACCAGCTCTAGGACATCTTGAACCCCCTCAGCCAGCCACTGTGGGATCCAGCCTTACTCACCAATGAGCCAGCACCAGCTGTGGGACACTCCAGAACCCACAACCAGTTGTATCAGAAAGCAACCCCACCCACCAGCAGGCTGACATTAAAATTAGAAACCTCAGCCCTGCACCTCCACCACCTCCACCCCCCAGGCCCAGAACGCAGCTCTGCCCGTTAGTGAGCCAGCACTAGTCCCGGGAGCCCCTTCCTCAGGTTTCCACAGACAACTGCCTCGACCCAACTCTGCAAACCACCAGCTGGCAGCCTCCATACAAGGCAGGGCCTGGCAATCAACCAGACCAGGGGCCAGCCACACCTACCAGACCACCCACAGTAGTCATCCCACCGCAGCATAAGGGCCCACATAGGGGGCACCCCTAGAGCATACAGCGCTGGTGACCAGAGGGGAGAGCACTGCTGGGGTGCCCTGGATGTCTCCTACAAAAGGCGACTTCTCCAAAGTCAGGAAATCTGCCAACCAACCAGGTACATAGAACTAAAAACAAATTAGGCCACAAATGAGGGAACAAAGGAACATGTTCCAAATGAGGAAACAGGATAAAATCCCAGAAGGTAAGTGGAAAAAGGCAATCTACCCAATAAAAAGTTTAAGGTAAAGAGCATAAAGATAAACAAAGAACTTGGGAGAAGAATAGAGGAAAATAGTGAAACGTTAAGAGTTAGAAGATATACAGAAGAATCAAATAGAGCAGGAGAATACAGTAACTGAAGTGAAAATACACTAGAGGGACTCAACAGTAGGTTGGGTGATAGAGAGGAACAGATCAGTAAGCTGAAAGACAGATTAAATCACTGAACCTGAACAGAAAAAAAGAATAAAAAGAAATTAGGATACTTAGAGATCTCCGGAACACCACCAAGCACACTGACATTTGCATTAGAGAAGAAAAGAAAAGGGTTAAAGAACTATTTGAAGACTTGAGAGCTGAAAACTTCCCTACCTGGAAGACAAAGCAGACATCCAGGTCCAGGAAGCATGTTATGTTAAAGTCACTTCAGTCGTGTCCAGCTCTGTGCAACCCCATAGATGGCAGCCCACCAGGCTCCCCCGTCCCTGGGATTCTCCAGGCAAGAACACTGGAGTGGGTTGCCATTTCCTTCTCCAGTGCATGAAAGTGAAAAGTGAAAGTGAAGTTGCTCAGTCGTGTCCGACTCCTCACGACCCCATGGACTGCAGCCCACCAAGCTCCTCTGTCCATGGGATTCTCCAGGCAAGAGTACTGGAGTGGGGTGCCATTGCCTTCTCCAGGAAGCATAGACAGTCTCAAATAGAATCAACCCAAGGAGGACTACACCAAGATACACTGTTATTAAAATGGAAAAGACAGAAAATATTAAAAGCAAGGGAAACGCAACAAGTTGCATGTAAGGGAATCCCCGTAAGGCTATCAGCAGACTTTTCAGCAGAAACTGCAGGCCAGAAAAGTATCATGTAATATATTTCAAGTGGTGAAATGGAGAAATTATGGCCAAGAATACACCACATGGCAAAGTTTACTCGATTTGAAAAAAGAGGTCAAAAGTTTTACAGACAAGCAAAAGCTGAAAGAGATCAGCACCAAACCAGTTTTGCAAGAAATGTTAAAAGGGACTTCTCTAAGTGAAAAAGGAAAACCGCAACTAGAAACATGAAAATTACAAAAGGAAAAAGCTTCTTGGTTAAAGGAAAATATACACTAAAAGCAGCAAGATGAACCACATACAAACCTAATAGGAAGATGAAAAGACAAAAGTAGTAAAATTGCCTAGACCTGCAGTAAGTAATTAAAGGATACATGAAACAATTAGATGTAAAATATGATGTCAAAAACAGTAAGCATGAGAGAGGAGGAGTAAAAGGGAAGGATTGTTAAAATGCATTTAAAATTAAAGAGATCAGCAACTTAAATAATCACATATATACACACACACACTTTTTTAAAAAAGCAATGGAATTCCAAAAAAAATCTACTTCTGTTTCATTGACTATGCTAAAGTCTTTGTGTGGATCACAACAAACTGTGGAATCCTCTTAAAGATATGAGAATACCAGATCAACTTACCTGTATCCTGAGAAACCTGTTGCAGGTCTAGAAGCAACAGTTAGAACCTTACATGGAACAACTGACTGGTTCGAACTGGGAGAGGAGTACGAAAAGGCTGTATATTGTCACCCTGTTTATTTAAATTATATGCAGAGGGCATCATGTGAAATGCTGGGCTGGATGAGTTAAAGCTGGAATCAAGATTGTTGGGAGAAATAAACAACCTCAGATATACAGATGATACCACCCTAATGGCAGAAAGTGAAGAGGATTTAGAGAGGCTCTTGAGGGTGAGGAGGAGAGTGAAAAAGCTGGCTTAAAACTCAACATTAAAAAACAAAGATTATGGCATCTGGTCCCATCACTTCATGGCATATAGAAGGGGAAGAAGTGGGAGCAGTGATGGATTTTCTCTTCTTGGGTTCCAAAATCACTGCAGATGGTGACTGTAGCCATGAAAACAGAAGATGCTTGCTTCTTGGAAGGAAGGCTAAGACAATTCTAACAGCATATTAAAAAGCAAAGACATCACTTTGCCAACAAAGTTCTGTATAATAAAATCTATGGTTTTTCCAGTAGTCATGTAAGGATGTGAAAGTTGGACCACAGGAAGGCTGAGCACAATTCTTTGGAATTGTGGTACTGGAGAAGACTCTTGAGAATCCCATGACACTAAGGAGATCAAACCAGTCAATCGTAAAGGAAATCAATCCTATTCATTGGAAGGACTGATGATGAAGCTGAAGCTCCAATACTTTGGCCACCTAATGCAAACAGCTGACTCATTGGAAAAGACTCTGATGCTAGGAAAAATTGAAAACAAAAGGAGAAGAGGGTGGCAGAGGATGAGAGGATAGCAGCACCAATTCACAAACTTGAACTTGGACATGAACTTGGGCAAATTCCAGGAGATGGAGAGGGAAACAAGGAGGCCTGGTATGCAGCAGTCCATAGGGCCATAAAGAAACAGATATGAATTACAGACTAAACAACAAAAATACATATAAAATATGTATTGCTATATATAAACCTCATGGTAACCAGAAATCATAGATACACACACAAAAAAAAAGAACAAAAGCTAAACATCATCCAAACATAATTTGAAGATAGTTAAATAACAAGGGAAGAGAGCAAAAGAACAAAATAAATTACAAAAACACCAAAACAATTGATAAAATGACTGTAAGTACATACCAATCAATAATTACTTTGAATGTAACAGGAATAAGTGTTCTAAAGACAGAGTGAAGATACAAAAATAACACCTATATATATGCTATCTATCAGAGAAGGCAATGGCACCCCACTCCAGTACTCTTGCCTGGGAAATCCCATGGACAGAGGAGCCTGGTAGGCTGCAGTCCATGGGGTCGTGAAGAGTTGGACAGGACTGAGCAACTTCACTTTCACTTTTCACTTTTATGCACTGGAGAAGGAAATGGCAACCCACTCCAGTATGCTTGCCTGGAGAATCCCAGAGATGGGAGCCTGGTGGGCCGTTGTCTATGGGGTTGCACAGAGTCGGACACGACTGATGTGACTTAGCAGCATATGCTATCTATATGCTATCTATGGAGAAGACAATGGCACCCCACTCCAGTACTCTTGTCTGGAAAATCCATGGACGGAGGAGCCTGGTAGGCTGCAGTCCATGGGGTCGCTAAGAGTTGGACATGACTGAGCGACTTCACTTTCACTTTTCACTTTTATGCACTGGAGAAGGAAATGGCAACCCACTCCAGTGTTCTTGTCTGGAGAATCCCAGGGGAGGGGGAGCCTGCTGGGCTGCAATTTATGGGGTCAAACAGAGTTGGACACAACTGAAGTGAATTAGCAGCAGCAGCAGCAGCATGCTATGTATAAGAAAACTCACGTTAGATCTAAAGACATACAGACTGAAAGTGAGAGGAGATGGTGATATACTTAAAGAAGTATACCACATAAATAGAAATGAAAAGAAAGTCATGGCAGCAATATTTACATCAGGAAAAGTAGACTCTAAGATAAAGTAGACTTTAAAACAAAGACTGTAACAATAGACAAAGAAGGACATTATGTAATGATCAAGGATCGATCCAAGAAACTGTAACAATTATAAATATATAGGCACCTAACATAGGAGCATCTAAATATGTGAGCTAATATTAACAGAGATAAAGGGAGAAATTGACAGTAACACAATAATAGTAGGAGACTTTAACACCCTATTTATATCAATGAACAGATCATACAGACAGAAAAATCAAGAAAGAAACACTAACCTTAATTGACATAATAGACCAAATGGACTTAATAGACATCTACAGCCCTTCCATCCAAAAGCCACAGAATACACGTTCAAGTGCATGTGGAACATTCTCTGGGACAGACCACATGCTAGGCCACAAATGAGTTCTCAGTACATTTAAGATTGAAATCATATTGAGCATCTTTTCTGATCACAACGCTATGAAACTAG
This sequence comes from Madoqua kirkii, assembly GCA_006408675.1. Lineage (NCBI taxonomy): Eukaryota > Metazoa > Chordata > Mammalia > Artiodactyla > Bovidae > Madoqua > Madoqua kirkii. The sequence goes on along the minus strand of SJYC01085752.1, from coordinate 46,644 downwards.
AAATTGCGATAAGAAAACTACAAAAAAACAGAAATAACATGAAGGCTTAGCAATATACTTCTAAACAACCCATGGATCACTGAAGAAAGCAAAGAGAAAATTCGAAAAATACCTATAGGCAAATGAAAACAAAAACACAATGATCCAAAAATCTATGTGATGCAGCAAAAGTAGTCCTAAGAGAGAAATTTATAGTGATACAAGCCTACCTCAGGAAATAAGAAAAATCTCAAGCAACATAACCTAAAGGAACTTTAAGAAAAACAAAGCCCAAGTTAGTAGAAGGAAAGAAATTATAAATATCAGAGCAGAAATGAAACAGAGACAAAAACAGTTTTTAAAAAATGAAACTAAGAGCTGGTTCCTTGAAAAGATAAATAAAATTGATAACCTTTAGCCAAATTCATCAAGAGAAAAGGAGACAGCCCAAATCTATAAAATAATAAAAAGTTAGCAACAATACTGAATTACAAAGATTGTAAAGAGAGATTACCATGACTATAATAAATATGCAAATAGAATGGACAACCTAGAAGAAACAAATTCATAGAAATGTACAGTCTCCCAATACTGAACCAGAAGGAAATAGAAAATATGAACAGATCAATCACAAGTAATGAAATTGAATCAGTAATGGAAAAAAATACTCCCAAGAAACAAAATTCCAGAACCAGACAGCATCACAGGTGAGTTCTAAAAAACATCTAGGGAAGAGTGAACATCTATTCTTCTCAAATTAGTTCCAAAAATTTTCAGAGGAAGGAACACTTCCAGACTCATTTTATGAGGCCACATCACCCTGATACCAAAACCAGACAAAGATATCATAGGAAAAAAATTACAGGGTCAGTATCATCGAGGGAAAGTTATGACCAACCTAGATAGCATATTAAAAAGCAGAGATATTACTTTGCCAACAAAGATCCGTCTAGTCAAGGCTATAGTTTTTCCAGTGGTCATGTATGGATGTGAGTGTTGGACTATAAAGAAAGCTGAGTGCTGAAGAATTGATGCTTTTGAACTGTGGTGTTGGAGAAGACTCTTGAGAGTCCCTTGGACTGCAAGGAGATCCAACCAGTCCATACTGAAGACCAGTCCTGGGTGTTCATTGGAAGGACTGATGCTGAGGCTGAAACTCCAATACTTTGGCCTCCTGATGTGGAGAGCTGACTCATTGGAAAAGACTCTGATGCTGGGAAAGATTGAGGGCAGGAGGAGAAGGAGATGACAAAGGATGAGATGGCTGGATGGCATCATGCACATGAGTCTGAGTGAACTCCGGGATTTGGTGATGGACAGGGAGGCCTGGCGTGCTATGATTCATGGGGTCACAAAGAGTTGGACACGACTGAGTGACTGAACTTAAATGAACTGATCATTGATGAACAGAGATGCAAATCAATGTAAGAGAATAGAGAGCCCAGAAATAAACCCATGCATCTATGGTTAATTAATCTATGACAAGGAGGCATGAATATCCAACAGGGAAAAGACAGTCTCTTCAACAAGTGGTGCTGGGAAAATACAGCAGCTACTTGTAAAGAATGAAATTAGAAGGAGTTTCTCATGCCATTATAAAAATAAACTCAAAATGGATCATAAACCTATATGTAAAACTGCATGCCATAAAAACTCTTAGAAGATAACTCTGACATAAATTGTAGCAATATTTTCTGGATGTCTCCTAAGGCAAAGAAAACAAAAACAAACTTACAAGCTTTTGCACAGCAATGGAAACCAACAAAAAGATTACCTACTGAATGGAAGAAACTATTTACTACTATCCACAATATATAGACAGCCCATACAACTCAATATCAAAAAAATTTTCATTTCAAATTTTAATTCAAAATTTATTTCAAAATTTAATATCAGAAAAATTTCCAACCTATGAATGGACCTGAATAGACATTTTTCCAAACAAGACATACAAATAGCTAACAGGCATATAAAGAGATGCTCAACATTTTGTATTATTTAAAGAAATGTAAATCAAAACAATGAGACATTACCTCACACTTGTCAGAATCGCTATCATTAAAATGTCTACAAATATCAAATGTTAGTGAGAACATAGAGAAAAAGGACCCCTTGTACACTATTGGTGGGAATATAAATTGGTGCAGCCACTATGGAATATGGAGATTCCTCAAACTAAAAGTAGTTTTACCATATGATCCAGCAATTCAACTCCTGGGTATATATTAAAAAAATAATATTATTAATTTGAAAAGATACATGTACCCCAGTATTCTGAGCAGCACTATTTACAATAGCCAAGACATGGAAGTAACACAAATGTCCATCAATAGATGAATGGATAAAGAGATGAGGTATATGTACATACGCACTAGAGTACTACTCAGCCGTAAAAAAAGAATGAAATTCTGCAGTAACATGGATAGACGCAGAGAATATTGTGGTTAGTGAAATAAATCAGAGAAAAGTCAAATACTGCATGATATTATTTATAGGCAGAATCTAAAAAAATAAAATATATGTATACAGCAAAAAAACTGACTAAACGGATACAGAAAACCATTGGTTACCAGTAGAAAAGAGGGAGGTGAGAAAGGGCAAGGTAGGGGTAGGTACAGACTGCTATGTATAAAATATAAGAATATATTGTACAACACAGGGAATATAGCCAATGTTTTACAATAACTTTAAATGAGGGTATAATTTGTAAAAAAAAAAAACCTTTGATTTATATGATGTATACCTGAAATTAATATAATTTTGTAAATCAACTATAGTTTAAGGGAAAAAAAAATGAAATGGCTTGTCAGCAAAGCAAATTGAGAGACCTGCTACTATACTGTCAAAATTGGTGGAGGTCAAGGATTCTGTAAAAGCTTTCTAAGAATTAGCTAAGGTAAAGACAGATTCACTTTTTTTTTGATTCAACTAATGGACTGACTTGCTGATGATAGATAATTCCTTTTTCCCCTTGATACTGCCTAAAATGCTTGGACTTCATGCAATTGGCAATAGGATGCCATGTTTAAAGTTAAATTTCAAATACTATGGAAAAATCTTTGTGCTTCCCACTCCATTCACCCAAAAATGAAGTCTGTGTTGTCTGATATAGCTTGCATCTAGTCTTAATGGGCTTGTGCCCTCATTGGTAATCCAGGGATTTGCAGCATCACCTTTCACAAAGATGCACAGACTAAATAACCTAAGGTTCCCAAGGGTCACAGATCACACAAATTGGCTCCAGTAAGATTACTCACCGGCAGCACACTTCAAAGGGATCTACCCATATGGTCATCTCCTTTGGAAGTCCCAGGTGAGAAAAATCCACGTTACTTTCAGCACAAGCCCTTTCTAGAATAGGATCTTTACCTGGTGATTATTTATCCTGATACACCTTTAAAAACAAGAAAAGGGAAATGGCGTGGTGACAGCTGGAGAATCATGCTGCTGGCAAGGGTCTCCAATACACACAGCTCCCACTTCACTCCCGTCTCCCCTCAGCTCCTTCACCACCCCTCAGAAGTTTTACAGTAAGAGTGAAATATCAAACTTTTACACAATCTGGATTCCATTACTAAATCACACAATTAGTTCCCCAAATATGTTCAGTCGCGTTCAACTCTTTGCGGCTCCATTGATTGCACCCACCGTCCTCCTCTGTCCATGGGATTTCCCAGGCAAGAATACTGGAGTGGATTGACATTTCCTGTTCCAGGGGATCTTCCTGACCCAGGGATCAAACCCTCGTCTCTTGTGTCTCCTGCACTGGCAGGTGGATTCTTTACCTCTAGAGCCACCTGGAAGCCTAAAGGTTCTCTGTATATCCTTCACAGTAAACACAAGGTAGACGTTGTTTAATCCACTGCGCACAAGGAGGTTTGCTCTATAGTTTTCAGATTGTGCTATAATCTACTACTCTTTTTTCAAGCCCAAGTTCAAACAAATAAATTTTCATTATTTATAGGCGGCCAACAGTCATTGCAGGCGGTAGCTGCTGGCTTGTTACTGCCCTTTGCTATGCCTACCGCATCCTAGCTCTCACCTGAAGGCTTGCCCTTTAGAAGGGTGATCAGAGTGCCAGTGACTTCTGTACGTTTCAAACAAGATAGTCATCAGCTTTTCTGCAAAGTCTTCTATTTGCTCTTTATTCAGTTTATCATGTTTTTTCACTAATCTTGTCACAAAGAAGACTGTTGTTGCTATTTCATCTCTCATGATTCAAGAAGAGCCTACAAGGAGGTCTGAAACCATTGAAAGGAAGCAAGAAGAAATTAAACAGAAACAAGGGTCTAACTTATTATCAACATGTAATTATCATTTGGAAATTTTATATACATACCTTAAATTTAAAACAGAAGTCACTTGCTAGTCCTTAATGAACTTAAAAAAGCACATCAATACTATCAACAAAACAGCCAGGCAACCAATTCCTCAACTAACCTTTAATGATTCTCAAGGAAAAAAAAAAATGTAATACTGTAATATACTTAAACAAATGATTATGCAAATTAAATGCTTTTAAAGTCCAGATCCAGGAGAGTAAGTTACACCAAGCACTACCGTTTAAAAACATATTTATAAAGAGCAAAAACATTTCAAGATATAGTCATTCCTAAAATTGTGGCTCTCAGGTTGCACATTCAAAAGTTAAGATAAATCAAATATATATTATTATACTTGCCAGCAAAAGATCTTTAGCCCAACAGACAGGAGGCCAGAGTCAGAAGCCACTCTCACCACACCTGGTTTGTCAGTTCCAGGCTGCAGTTTATATAAACCTGGGTCCTGAGGCCAGATAGGTTTTTCACCTTATACAGGTGCTCCCCTTTAGGATAATTGACAGCTCTTTCCAGGTCCTCATCAAATTGATCCTTGGCATATGTAGAGGATATTCGTTACGGAAAGTGTTTAAAGATTTTCAAACTGGATTTCTATGTTCTGTTTTGCTATTTAAGTCCTATCTTTCATGACATAAATGAGAATCAATCCTTCTCCTTTCAAATCCTAAGAGCCTACATTCTAGTCTTTTTGTCTCTCATCCTATCTCTCAAAACTGTCAATATATTAAAGTATTCTGTCTTGGATCTTTTCTAAAATTAAACACAACTTTGAACAGTCATTGTGTTGACTCCACACATTTTTCACTGTAAAATAAATGGAAAAGACCTCAAAGTATATCTAGTCTTACTAGTTCTCAAAGAGTAGGTCACTGATCACCTGATTTGGACCCACCGAGCTGCTTGTTAAAAATGCAGATTCCAGGACTTTATCCCAGATTCACTGAATCAATACCTCTAAAGGCAGGTCTGGGAATCAATATTTAACAAGTTCCCCCTGGTGATTCTTATACCCACTAAATTTAAGAACCATTACACCCAGAATATGTCTTTAACACCCATGGTAAGTGGTCATTCAGATTCTTTGTCAGTGAAAAAGTTTTCTCTAAGGAAGCCCATTTCTTTTCTTAAAAGCCCCAAATGCCAGGCAGTCCCTCTCCTTGAGAAGCTGCAGTCAACTCTTTATTCTCTATCTGAAAAGCCTAGTTTTTCCCTCTGGAACTGTACAGATTTTATCTAATTCTCCACCACAGGAAGACACTTTAAATACTAGCTATTGAGCCTCCCCTGAGCCTCCTCTTTAGGAAGAGAGCTAACCATTCTTAGCTTTTCAGTAGTTCTTCCCACAGACATGTTACTCAGACATTTCATCACTCACATCTGGATGAGTTTCAGGTGCGTCAGTAATCCTCTTTCAAAGGCTGGAGCCCAGAATCCCACACAGTGCTCCAAGTGTGCTCTGCCATGATGGAACAGAATGGACTGTTACTTTGCTCTGAAAACTGTGTATCTAGAACACAGCCTCAGGCGGCATTTGCCTCAGTGGTAGCCCCATCACGTCTCTGCTTCCGCTGAACTATTAACAGCTAAGCAGTTTTTTTCACTAATGCTATTGTTTTGTCGCATCTTTCCCTCCTACGCAAGATAATGTTTAAGAATATGAGCTTTGAGAAGAACTGAGTAGAAATTTCTCTGAGTAGAAATTTTTTCAGAGAGAGAATACAGATGGCCAACAGGTATATGAAAAGATGTTCAACATGGCTAATCATCAGGGAAATGCAAATCAAAACTACAGTGAGTTATCATTTCACATCTATTAGAATGACTATCATCAAAAAGAACACAAATGAATCTTGATGAGGATGTGGGGAAAAGGGAAGACTTGTACACTGTTGGTGGGAATGTAAATTGATACAGCCACTGTGGAAAACAATATGGAAGTTTCTCAAAAAACTAAAAATACAGCTACCATATGACCCAGAAATGCTGCTCCTGGTTATATTTTTAAAAAATCAAAAACATTAATTTGAAGAGATAACATGCACCCCAGTGTTCAAAGCAGCATTATTTACAATTGCCAAGATATGGAAGCCAATTAAGTGTCCATCAACTGATGAATGGACAAAGATGTCACATACACACACACACACACACACACACACACACACACACACTGGAATATTACTCAGTTATTAAAAAAAAAAAAGAACTTTGCTACTTGCAGCAACATGGGTAGACTTGGAGGGCAGATAAAGACAAGCACTGTATGATATAACTTATACGTGGAACCTAAAAAATACAACAAACTAGTGAATATGCAAAAAAAGCAGCAGACTAGTGAGGTGGGGGCAAGAGGCAATATAAGGATGGGAGAGTTGGGGGGTACAAACCATTGGGTGTAAGACAGGCTCAAGGATGTATTGTACAACACAGGGAATCTAGCCAATATTTTGTAATAACTGTAAATGGAAAGTAATCTTTTTAAAATGTATTAAAGTATTTTTTAATTTTTAAAAAATAAATTAAAAAATAATAATAATGGGCTTTGGAGTCAGGCAGACCTGGGTATAAACTGCAACTTTATAACTGACTATCCATGTAACTTGTCAAACTTTCAGTTTCCTGAAAGGAACAATAGCGACCTCACAGGGTTGTTAGTGAGATTACAATTAATAATCTTTTGTATTAAAGCATCTTGTCTAGGGCCTACCTAGCAGTTGTTAGAGGAAGGCAGTGCGGCAGAATAGTTAATAAGCTATGAAATTAAGCGTCACGAGATTGACTCCCAGCCCTCTAGCTGACTAGAAACCTAGAGCAGTTTCTCAACTTCCTAATTTAAAAAAATCTGTATCCATTAAAAGGTGGGTAAGACGTGTACCTAAGGCCTGGAATCAGACTGCCAGATGTGGATCCTAGCTGAATTTACTGGATATAGTAAGTGCTGAAAAGTGCCTTTCTTATCATTAAATATGTTGATTTATTTATTAAATCATGGTAATCAACTTTATTTTAAAAAAGTTATTCCTTGCCCAAAGGGTGGCCTACAATCAATGCCTGGCTGGTGTGAGGGAAAGAAACCCTGGCCCTCCTGCCTCAATGAGCAGCAACCCTGAAGAGCCACCTCATTTCCAGAGCTCCCATAAGATAGGCAGAGGCCTCAGCAACACCAGATCACCGGCCCCCCTCTCCCTCTGCCCAGTCCTCTTACTCACTCCCTTAGGGGTACATCTCTCAACAAAACTCCGCAATAAACCTTCTGCATGAAACTCCCTATCGCAGACTCTATTTCTAAGAAGCTCAGTCTAAGACAGTTTGTATCAGGAACGTTTAAGGAAGCAGACTCTAAAATGGGATTTGGGGAGTAGGTTACAAACCTTCTGGCTAGAATAAAAACCTTATCCCTAGTGGTAGAAGAATATGGATATATTTGGCTCCAGGCATGCTGGAGTGGTATGGTTGTTACCAACCTCGCCAGTGATGAACTGAGATGGAATACAGATAATAGGAGGTGCGTTGGCTATTGTAATATCTTTGATGCTGAAGAGGTATACGAAATGATAATACAAGGACTGTGGAAACAGATGGTTAAACATCTTGATGTCTAGTAACAACATGATTTGATAAGACTAGTTCAGTTCCATTCAGTATTTAAGTGGTGCTAGTAGTAAAGAACCCACCTGCCAATGCAGGAGACATGAGACATAAGAGATGTGGGTTCAATCCCTGGGTTGGGAAGTTTCCCTGCAGAAGAGAATGGCAACCCACTCCAGTACTCTTGCCTGGAGGACCCCACGGACAGAGGAGCCTGGTGGGCTACAGTCCATGGGGTTGCAAAGAGTCGAACACAACTGAGTGACTAACACTTCATTTCACTATAAACTCAGAACATATAAAGGTGAGACTAGTCCTTCCATTTCTACAGTATATTACTTATTTCAGCTGCCATGATGTGTTACTCATTCCCCTTACTCAATGGCAGGAGTTCTCAACCTGCTGTACTTGGAATCACCTGAATATCTTTTTAAAAATACAGATGCCTAGCTCCTACCCCTTAGATATTCTGATTTAATTGATATGGAGTGCAGCCTGGGGCATCTGGATTCTTTGAAAATCTCCAAGTGATTCTAATGGGCAGCCAAGTTGGAATATTATTAAGATAGATCTCTCCTAGCTATCAAGGAGATTTTAGCTTTATTTTACACTTTTGAATGCTTAGTAATGCCTTAAGTTTAACAAAGATTATTATGCCAAATTTGCATCATTCTCATCTTTTCTAGCCTTTGCTGAGATAACTTTTGCAAAATTCTTTTAAACTTAGAGGTGACGGAATTGAATATCAGGATGGTTACTCATACATATATTGCTGAAATAAAATTTGCTTCAGAACCAAAGGAACCTATGTATTAGCACATACTCAAATTTTTCCTTTTCAAATGGTTTGCTTTGCATTACAATATTAAAATGATATTGAATAATTCTTCCACTATTTCACCTTCCTGGATGACATGCCATTCTAGTGCACGCTGAGTTGGGGAAACACATTAGCTGATGAAGTTTTGAACCCTTTCCTTGCATTATTTTCTGCAACAGGTCCAGGCAGGCCTTGGAAGTTATGAATAGAACAGTAGAATAACAATGTACTTAGATTTCAGGAAAGAACAATCAAATAGAAACTAAACATCGTGCAAGACTTCCTTCAGTTACTTATTTATCATGATCTTAAACACCATGTTTAAATCACCTCCTACACATTAATGACAATTATACTTTCTGTTATAACTAACATTTACTTTGTGTTTTCAGTGACTATCTACAGACCATCCACTACGTATTAGCACTGCTACACTGCTGTGTAGCAACTCTCAACAGCTTTGTTCTCTAGAGAAAAGAAATAACCCAAGACCATTTGGATGCAGAGCTTGAGAAATGGAATACTCAGAAATGACTTCAAGTTTCAAGCATTAGTGACCAAGACAATAATGTTATCATTGAAATAACTGAGTTCAGCAGAATAGCCCAGAAAAAAAGAACAATGGTTGGTTCAGAATGAGGTCTCCTGAGTTTCTTTACAGCAATTAAATACACAAATAGTAATGTCCTTTGAAAGGGTACTATAATTTAGCAGTAGGTTCAGCCTGGGCAAGCCTAAGTCAACTTCATATTTAAGTGGAATAGAAAATAGCTATTGAGTTTTGAAGACAAAAATACTCAGCTCTCTCATTATTTTTGTGTACTGTATAAAATTTCCACTATCAGACATTCGTTCCTTTGATTTAGATACTGTCTTTCCAGGATTTCCAGATGGGTTACCCATAGTAGAGGGTGCTTCTCAGGAAGCTCAAATGGTAAAGAATTTGCCTACAATGACAGAGACCTGGGTTCGATCCCTGGGTTAGGAAGATCCCCCGGAGAAAGGCATGGCAACCCACTCCAGTATTCTTGCCTGGAGAATCCCACGGACAGAGGAGCCTGGCAGACTACAGTCCATGGGTTCACAAAGAGTTGGACACAACTGAGCTACAAACATACACACAATCATGGCAGAACAAAAGAATTGTGTTCCACCTGGCAAAGTTTGGGAGAGCAGAGAAAGCCTGGAGGAGGCACCACAGAAAATGGCAGCTACATGCGGTTTCTGGTCGTGCAGGATAAGGAGGAAGAACAGAAGAAAAGAGAGATTTTACCTTATTAAACCTGAAACACGAATTCAAAGAGTTTAAAACATGAAAATAACCCAAAAGGTCTTCTAGAATAACAGTTCCCAGAATCACATTTCTTCATTTTAACAAGAGGGAATTCAACTCACTTGCTACAGTATCTTCAAGCCCCAAGGTTCATCAACAAAGATTTATCTTGAAATCTGTCTTCCTAATTTTAGCTGAACTTCAGCTATAAAATAAAACTATTTGTGCATATAAGTTTTCAAATAGGCAAAATAATTTTAAAATATTATCTAAACTGGATATAAAACTGATTGGACTTTTGATGTCATAGATAATAGCCTTCTTAATTAGACCTCTGATTTCATTAGCTTTCCATCCTTCAATTGAAAATTACATCCATAGACTCATCCAGCTGTTTTCAAAGGCACATCATTGCTAACAAGGGAAAAAATACAGATGCTTTACCAAAACTCCCACTCAAGCAGAAAGTATATTTTTGACAAAGGCAACTAAATAGCACCATTTTTTAAAGCAGTGAACTAGGCTATAACCCACACAGCAAGTCACTCCTGTTATATTTGAGTTACATACAAGGGAAGTCACATTAATTGTGGAAATGAAATTGCATATGCTAAAAAGTTATCTAATAAAAATCCACAGTCATGTAATGTTCATTTGAGCCAAAAAGAAATTAAGTTTAGAGTTGCCTAATCCACTAATAAGTGAAACTCATTTACTGATCAACTAAATGAATCTTAAACTATATGATGCTTCTTTTTGATAAAGTTACCACAAGTGTTTTATTTATCACAAGCCTTTTTCCTACTTTATCTGTATTTTTCATGTGGATGATCAAGCATACATAATGGTTAAATGGCATTGTCCTGGAGGGCACAAAAATATCTATAGCCTGCTAGGCTTCTCCGTCCATGGGAGTCTCTGTATCATGCATCAAGGTGGAAACCAAGTCAGCCCACTAAAAATAATTCAGGGTGTAAAAAATTATATAGACAAGATTCTGTGCTAATATAATAAATGTGTGTTATACAGAACAGCATTCTCTAATATTGCATCAGCCAAAAGGTTCATTTGGGTTTTTCCATAAGATATTACAATAAACTACTGCATTTCATTGCAATATTAATTGCAACATTATAATTACAGACTGATTTCAAAACTGAACTTGAGTGTTGAATAATAATACTATCTTACTAATGGAAGATATAAATCATAGAGTTAATACATTAAGTGCAAAGAGATAGAAAAAGGAAATACCAAAATTAGCTAAAAGCACCAGGAAAGATTTTACCCAAGAAGTAGAAGCTGAGCTTGAGATTTAAACCAGCAGTAGGTGAGCTAAGAGAAGGACAATATGAACTTTACTAAATGTAAGCAAGATGAAATCCTTACAATATATTCCATGTTTGCAGAGGAAATAAATGCTATATAATTCTTAAAAACTAAAGGATATAAATTCTGCCTAGAAAAAAGACCTAAGTACCAAATGTGGGGAGTAGAAACAAAAACAAGTAGACATAGAGTGATGCTTAAGAGAATCATACTTTAAAGTATTTTCCTTCTTGTAAACCAATTAACAAGAAAGCCAATTTCCTCCTTTTGGTTTCATAGAGCTCTTAAAGAGAACTGACTTTCTTCAGGTGTGCACTCTGTTTACTTGTTAGCTATACTGAATCCCTAGAATTGTCAAGTTATTTCTAAAAATCTTCAAAATCTACCTGAGGTTTTTTGTTTGCTTGTTTTGTTTTTTGAGGTGACAGAGATCAAGTGGTGAAAAGCAGTCAGTTCAGTCAGTTCACTCAGTCCTGTCCGACTCTTTGTGACCCCATGAATCGCAGCACGCCACGCCTCCCTGTCCATCACCAACTCCTGGAGTTCACTCAGACTCATGTCCGTTGAGTCAGTGATGCCATCCAGCCATCTCATCCTCTGTCGTCCCCTTCTCCTCCTGCCCCCAGTACCTCCCAGCATCAGAGTCTTTTCCAATGAGTCCACTCTTCACATGAGGTGGCCAAAGTACTGGAGTTTCAGCTTTAGCATCATTCCTTCCAAAGAAATCCCAGGGCTGATCTCCTTCAGAATGGACTGGTTGGATCTCCTTGCAGTCAAAGGGACTCTCAAGAGTCTTCTCCAACACTAGAGTTCAAAAGCATGCCATCCAGCCATCTCATCCTCTGTCGTCCCCTTCTCTTCCTGGCCCCAATCCTTCTCAGCATCAGAGTCTTTTCCAATGAGTCAACTCTTTGCATGAGGTGGCCAAAGTACTGGAGTTTCAGCTTTAGCATCATTCCTTCCAAAGAAATCCCAGGGCTGATCTCCTTCAGAATGGACTGGTTGGATCTCCTTGCAGTCCAAGGGACTCTCAAGAGTCTTCTCCAACACTAGAGTTCAAAAGCATCAACTCTTCGGCGCTCAGCCTTCTTCACAGTCCAACTCTCACACCCATACACGACCACTGGAAAAAACATAGCCTTGACTAGACGGACCTTAGTTGGCAAAGTAATGTCTCTGCTTTTCAACATGCTATCTGGGTTGGTCATAACTTTTCTTCCAAGGAGTAAGCATCTTCTAATTTCATGGCTGCAGTCACCATCTGCAGTGATTTTGGAGCCCAAAAAAACAGTCTGACACTGTTTCCACTGTTTCCCCATCTATTTCCCATGAAGTGATGGGACCAGATGCCATGATCTTCATTTTCTGAATGTTGAGCTTTAAGACAACTTTTGCACTCTCCACTTTCACTTTCATCAAGAGGCTTTTTAGTTCCTCTTCACTTTCTGCCATAAGGGTTAGGAAAGTTAATCTGTTTAGTAATAGCCTAGAGAAGTTATTGCCCCTTGAAAGTCCCACTGAATCAAGCCCTGAAGCAACCTTCTGGTGGAGCCAGCACGGTCACCCTCTGCCCTCTGGCTAATTCCACTGACAAACTTTATGATGTGGTGGTGTCAAGGCAGCAGTTTCCTTTGAATTCGCTTGTGTCTATGACCCTGTTTAAAACAGTTTGACTTTTGTGAGAGTCTGCTCTTCTGCTTCTCAAGGTTTATTTCCACCTGCCAGCCCCTCAATACAAAATGGATGCTCTCAAAGTTGGTCCTGAGCCTTTCACTTTTCTCATTCTATTCTCTATTCAAGAAAAACACATTACTGGAACTTCCCAGGGGTCCAGTGGCTAAGACTCTGCACTCCCAATACCCGGCACAGCCAAGTTAAAAAAAGAAGAAAACATTTTTAGCAAATTAAAAAGAAAAAAAAAGCACATTGCTGAAGTCACCTACTCCTGAGTGAACCACAGCATGTGCTGGAGGTTCAGTGAAAAATAAGACAACATACCTCTCTTGGCGATCTAATTTACCCTCATGACTTCAACTACTACAGCTTCAGAAAAACTACTAAATTTCTCCTTTCAGTTCTGGTCTTTTTCCAGAGTTCCACCTCCAAATACCCAACTCCATCACAATGTCCTTCCATTACTTACAACTTTACACACCTAAACCTAAAACACCTCATAATTCTCCTCTAAGTAGATCTGCCTGCCAACATCTCTACTTGTCATTGAAACCTGGAGGTTAATTCTGTCCTCTCCTCCTTCGCTCTAACTAGTTACGAAAGCCCTGTGAAGCTCCCTTCACAAAGCCTCTCTCATTCAGATCGTGTATTCTATGTGACTCTATGCCCGGGCTATTAAAATAATCTCCTAAATGGACCTCCAGTCTCCTCTGTTTCTCCCTCTTCTAATCTATGTCACTTTATTAATCTCCATAAAACAACATGTCATGTAAGTCATGGGTCCCTCAGACAGAAGAATAAGATTAAAATCCCCTGGCCTGATACCTAAGGTCCTCCAAGATCTATCTCCTACTTCACTGCCTCGCTGATCTTATTATTATTTCCCCAGTGGGAATACATTCACTGCTCTCCCATCTACCATGTGTATTACAGTCTCCATGAATTTCCTTGTGTTTTTTCTTCATAAGTTGTTCCTACTACCAAGAGCATCCTCTCCATCTTCTCCCTTTATCTATATTCTACTTTTCCTTCTCAGACCCATATTTTCCACATAGCCTTCTCTGTGTGCCAATCATTGGTGTTTTTCTTCTTTCCATTTTCCTAAATGCTTGACAACAAAGCTCACATTAGTATTCAGGAGTCTTGAAACACTTATTAATCTAACTATCTTAGTACTTAAGATAATTATATATTATATAAGTATATAAATAATGCACAACTTATTATGTTGTATATATTAATAAAATTGATATACTATCACTACCTTAATTATATATTGTAGAAATTGTCTATCTTTCTATTAATAGACCACAGATCCGTAGACTGTGTTCTCTAAAGATGATAAATATGCAACAAGCTTGCTCCTGCTGCTAAGTCATAACCAAGAGTCCAAGCAACTCTAATTATAAAGCTTATATTCTAGATTGTTTCTGATTTACTAAAAGATAAATCAATTTAACATTTTCATATAGAAGGCAACAGTATTGATTAATCAATAAATAGAAACTGAAGATAATCAAGAATCTGGTGCACTCTTACTAATGAGAGTACAATGAAAATAGAATCAGAAGTATAAAATTAGAAAAGTTGCTCGCAGTTCATTTTAGCTCGAAAGAAAATCTCCTCTCACAATTAAACAGATTCATTGATTTTTAGTTCTTCAAAGGCACCACGCTGACTCAATCCAGTCTTACTTCAACAAATAAACTAGTTATTTACAGTATCATTGAATATTAATAAAATATTCTAATAGTTATTGATCTATATAAAAATCAAAACATGGTTTTATATTTCTTGAAAGAAAATGTACCCTTTTAAAAAACAGGTTTAAAAAGAAACTGCTAAACTCCCCCTAGGTGTTCTTTGGAAGGAATGATGCTAAAGTTGAAACTCCAGTACTTTGGCCACCCCATGTGAAGAGCTGACTCATTGGAAAAGATTCTGATGCTGGGAGGGATTGGGGCAGGAGGAAAAGGGGACGACAGAGGATGAGATGGCTGCGTACCATCATCACCGATTCAATGGATGTGAGTCTGAGTGAGCTCCGGGAGATGGTGATGAACAGGGAGGCCTGGCGTTCTTCGATTCATGGGGTCACAAAGAGTCGGACACGACTGAGCAACTGAACTGAACTGAAACACCAATCATTTCTCCTCAGTCTGATTTTTCACGTCTTCCTCCCTGACAAAAGCTATGGAGGACTTCCTTGGTGGTCCAGTAGTTAAGAATCCACCTGCCAATGCAGGGGACCCTGGTTCAATCCCTGGCCCAGGGAGGTTCCACATACCACGGGGCTACTGGCCTCCGAGCCACAGATGCTGAAGCCCACACGCGTAAAGCCCAGGCTCTGCAACAGGAGAAGCCGCTGCACCGCAGCCTGAAAGCAGCCCCTGCTCAGCAGAGCTAGAGGGAACCTGAGTGCCACATGACAACCCGGCGCAACCAAACATTTTTTAAAAATTAAATGAAAAAAAAAAAGCTATGGAAGTTAGAAAATGTCCAGACAGCAATTTGTGTATGTTGAAAGCAGAATAAACTTTCACCATCTTTTGTTAATTCCCAACTCTCATCACTCTAGTTTTTATTTAGGAGTCGTAAGTTTAGCCAATATAATAAATTTGCTAAAGCAGGACGTATTTGTTTTCTACACTCTTCTTGCTTTCCTCCTAACAATCAATCTCACCTCCTTTCCTTAGTACAACATCCCCATCTCCCTAATCACCAAACGCCCAGAAATCAAATACAATGGTAAACAAGCCACTGAATGGTACCTTCCTGGTGCTGTATAAAACAAATGCAATCTTCTGTTTGGGCATTTAAAAACACCACAAGCATTCTTACTTAGATTAAATCATGGATCTCCCTGGTCTCCAGGCATGTCTAGACATGAACCATAAAGGGAATGAGATCCTTGGAGTTTCTCTAGTAACTGCAGGCCACACCAACAGCAACCAACCCTAAGAACAAGCATTCTTTATTTTTTTTAAGCAAAACTATCCCACACACATTTCATCTCGTTAATTTTTTAGTTGCACTACCTACAAAATAAACTGCATTTTAAATGTTTGATTTCAGTAGGCAATGCATACTGATGACTTTTATATATGAATTTTCTTTTTTTTTAATCTGTGAAGAAAAGTTTTTAAAATCTAAATTTCAAGGCATCTACCTTCAACCACTGCCTTGGATGGCAGCAATTCAGCTCAGGTAAGCCATGTAAGATGCAGCTAATAATCATAAAATGTCAATCAGGAGGAGGTATTAAATACTGTATTGGGTAAAAATGACTAACAATTTGAAATAACTGTCTTTGTAACTACATCCTATCTAAGACTTATAAGATTGCATATGGTTAACGGAATGGAAGCTATTTATGTATGTATAGTTAACTAGAAAGTACAAATTGAACTCGACAGTTATCTCTAGAGAACTTAGAGGTTAGCTAACTGATTACAGCATGTTGCCTGATAAAGGCTCGGTATACTGTACATGTTAAAGGTTTACAACGGATTTATGTAATGTATTCAACAACATCATGCTCTCCCAAAGATATGATGAATACAAATCACTGTTCGTTGTAAATAACCTGCCTTTTGCAATTTAACAAGTTAATTTTTACGATTAACATTTTCTGTATTGTACATTTTATACCTTGGTTTCTTACTCTTCACTTTGGTGTACACAGAGCAAATGATGCATTTAAAAAAAAAAAAAAAGTACTATTTTTCATATTCAAAGATAATGCTATAACTTACTCAAATTCATCCTTGAGAAGATGTTCTTCTGGTGTTTTAAGAATTGAGTTTGGAATGTGTGTTGAATGATCTAGATCATCTGGGCCTATCCATGTTGAGTGGCATCTGTGAGACCACTTGCTGGGTTTAGGGAATCAGCCTATAGCTGGAGAGTTTTCCTCTGTGGACAATCATTTAGAATTAAGCTATTGGGTCAATAATAAGTACTCCATCCTGGGTGCATAAAGATCAAAGGGAGGCTACTTCCAATTGAGCCCTAGAAAGTGTGTTATCAAACAATATTCTTTATTCTCTCCTGATTCATGCACTGAAGAAAACAAAGGGAAGGAGTAACTAAGGGAAAGAATTATTAGAGGTCTCCCAGAAATCCTCACCCTCCTCTTTGCTCAGTCTACTCCAAATGCACACATAAACACATCTACATCCTCAAATGTGGAACTGAGAGAATAAGAAAATACAACTGGTCACAAACAGTCTTTCTTCCACAGCCTTCACCCTGAACGTTTGGACGCTTGCTTCAAGGACCTTCTCTAGTACAACCTCCATGACACTTCCCTTACCCATTATAGTTCTTCATGCCTCACCCAGCTCACTTCTATTTCTCCCCGCCTTGGACATCTACTAGGCACTGTCTTGTATAGTAAATAACGCGTGTTCATTTTGTGTTACCATCTAGGTTGTTAGCCTATAGCTGGAGAGTTTTCCTCTGTGGACAATCATTTAGAATTAAGCTATTGGGTCAATAATAAGTACTCCATCCTGGGTGCATAAAGATCAAAGGGAGGCTACTTCCAATTGAGCCCTAGAAAGTGTGTTATCAAACAATATTCTTTATTCTCTCCTGATTCATGCACTGAAGAAAACAAAGGGAAGGAGTAACTAAGGGAAAGAATTATTAGAGGTCTCCCAGAAATCCTCACCCTCCTCTTTGCTCAGTCTACTCCAAATGCACACATAAACACATCTACATCCTCAAATGTGGAACTGAGAGAATAAGAAAATACAACTGGTCACAAACAGTCTTTCTTCCACAGCCTTCACCCTGAACGTTTGGATGCTTGCTTCAAGGACCTTCTCTAGTACAACCTCCATGACACTTCCCTTACCCATTATAGTTCTTCATGCCTCACCCAGCTCACTTCTATTTCTCCCCGCCTTGGACATCTACTAGGCACTGTCTTGTATAGTAAATAACGCGTGTTCATTTTGTGTTACCATCTAGGTTGTACCTAGGGATGGTGGAACGATCCTAGGGGCTAAACATATAGCTGCTGCTGCTGCTAAGGTGCTTCAGTCGTGTCCGACTCTGTGCGACCCCACAGACAGCAGCCCACCAGGCTCCCCTGTCCCTGGGATTCACCAGGCAAGAATACTGGAGTGGGTTGCCATTTCCTTCTCCAGTGCATAAAAGTGAAAAGTGAAAGTAAAGTCGCTCAGTCCTGTCCGACTCAGCGACCCCATGGACTACAGCCTACCAGGCTCCTCCATCCATGGGATTTTCCAGGCAAGAGTACTGGAGTGGGGTGCCATTACCTTCTCCAAAACATATAGTAGAGATTGAAATAAACAATGTACCAGAAGTAGGAATAGTTTTGCCTAAAGTTGACCCGGGCTCAATTCCTGGGTTGGGAAGATCCCCTGGAGAAGGAAATGGCAACCCACTCCAGTATTCTTGCCTGGAGAATCGCATGTACTGTAGCCTGTCAGGCTCCTCTGTCCATGAGGTCGCAAGAGTTGGAGGCCATTTAGCGACTAAACCACCAAAGGTGACCTAGAGGGTACAAAACGGCCTCGACCTTAAGAGGCCCACACTCCCATCTAACTAACGAGCTGGCCGGCTCCCTCTCTTGACTAAAAGAAGATCTGGCTCCCACCCCCACTGAACGGTCCTCGGACAATGCGACAATGCGAGAGCACCCAACGGAAACACAAGAGGCCAGACGGGGCCTCGTGGCATGTTACAGGCCACCCAGGCCAACCGCTCCTCAGAAAACTGGAGCCAACCAGCTGATACTCCAGCAAGCTGTTTTCCCTGACGGGGATGGGTTTTGAAAACTGGGGGGAGGGCCTGGGGTTTCTTGGAGCGGGGGTCGGAAAGAAGGAGCTCTTCCTCCCTCCGGATGAAGAAAAACGGCTTCCCATGTGTATAAGAGACAGTTCATCAAGAGATGGAAGTTGCATCCATAAAGGGACTGCTTTCCATCAAATGATGTTCACCTAAATCTTTAAAGTATATACAAGAAAGAATGGTTCTGAGGGCGGTTGGTCGGCCTCGGCCACGGTCACTCGGCCACTCGGAGCGGCGGGGCGCACGGGGTCGAAAGAGCCGGCTCGAAGGGTTGGGGCCCAGAACTGAAGAGAAGTTTCCTGGGGCTGGCCGGGCCGGGCTGAGGGAGGTGGGAGCCGGCCCGAGGAGAGCGGAGGGGAAAGGGAAGGGAAGGAAGGGAACCTGAGAGGCAGAGCCCCGGGAGGCGGGGAGACCGCTGGCCGGGGACGCGGGGTCGGGGGCTGGGTGGCCCAGTGGGGGCCAGCCGGCCGGGCTCCCCCCGGGAGTCACCCGGGCCTGGGGTGGGGGCCGAACCAGCAGGCGGCAGGTTGCCGCTGGAGCGCCTCCCGCCGTCCTCGCCAAGCGTGCGCGGCACGTCCGGCGGGGGCCCGGCGCAGCCCCACGGGCCGAGCGAGAGTCGCTGGGGGGCGGCTCGGAGGCGTCCTCTGGGGACCTGCGTCCTGGGCCTCGTGCCCTGGCAATGTCGAGTGTTACCCGCGGGGAAATGTGGGGTCTCAGCTGGCCTGCTCCCTCCAGCTCGCCTGCTCGGGGACACCGCGTCGGCGCTGCGAACCGTCTGAGAGCTTCGAGCCCGCGGGCGCCCGGTGCTCGGTTTGTAGGCAGTGTAATTAGCTGATTGTACTCTCATGCTTACAATCACTAGTTCCACTGCCATCAAAACAAGGCACAGCATCACCCGCCGCCCTGCCGGGAGGAGGACGCCACCCTCGGCGGCTAACCGCCGACCTCAAGCGTTCGAGAAAAGTGCCCAGGGCTTCGAGATCTGATGCGTCAGCGTTTAGCGCTGCTGGCGGAGCACGTTGTCAGCTTGCAAGTAATCCCCTTGCAAACTCCTGCAAGCTGCTGCTTCTAGATACTGTTAAACTGTTAGCCATCTCTAGGAGTAAACGCAAAACGGTGCAATCCCATGTAAACAAAGCGAAATCCTTGGTGTTGAATGGCCTTAAGACTATAACTGCTGGGTGCAGCCCCCACGTAGCGTTTAATGCTGTTTGCTGTGATTCGTTGTGCCTGTTTTTCATTATTTAGTATTTCGGTCTCTCAGTCGTGTCGGACTCTTTGTGACCCCATGGACTGCGCACACCAGGCTTCCCTGTCTATCACCAACTCCCGGAGCTTTCTCAAACTCATGTCCATTGAGTCGGTGATGCCATCCAACTAGCCATCCTCTCATTATTTAGTAGGGTATTCACCAAGACACCAAGTGAGCTACTACTGAACCTTGCCTATTACAACGTATGGAGCACCAACCTCAGACGCACTTCGTGATAAACGTAAACCTTCTTCCTGTGAGTCTAGTTACTAGGCAGTGTAGTTAGCTGATTGCTAATAATACCAATCACTAACCACACGGCCAGGTAAAAAGATTTGGGAATTCATCCAAATGAGCTGCATGTATATATCAATGTGGGGGGCTTGGCGAGGGGGATTGGAATTTGCTGCCATTGCCCATTGCTTATCAATAGCTTAACCAAGAGAGAAGTCAACATTTTAGGTGCTAAATATACGATGTATGTTTTATATAGATAGATACATAGATACATATATGATTTTTCAATATCCCTTCAGTCTCTGAACCAAAAAATGGTCAGATATATTGAAGAATAGAATTTTTTTCCTTAGTTGTCATTGTATAGGTTTGTAATTATCACTTTTGAACTATATTTTTGTGAGAGACTGTATTAATATCTTGAAAGAATAAAGTGTCATAAGGAAACGAAATTGTGGTTATTACCGATATGTTCATGTCCTTTCCTAAATTGGTTTTATGATTTTCATCTCAATTCCTCCCACAGTTATTACAACTTTCCTATCGCTGAAAGAGTTAAATTGTTCCTAGATTAACCAGATCTCCAGGGAAAGCTACACACATAACATTTGTAAACATTTTTGTAGAAACATATTAACAAAAATATTTATAGTGTATTTTTCATCCCACTTATCCGATATATTTAAGTAATCATTTACAACTCTTGCCGTAAAAGCAGCTTTTAGTGGGACTGACCATCTAAATCAAGCTTCTTTCCGTAAGATTGGCCTTATAGATTCAGGGTTGAAGGTGAAGTCGCTCAGTCGTGTCCGACTCTTGCGACTCCGTGGACTGTAGCCTACCAGGCTTCTGTCCTTGGGATTCTCCAGGCAAGAATACTGGAGTGGGTTATCATTTCCTTCTCCAGGGGATCTTCCGGACCCAGGGATCAAACCCTGGTCTCCCGCATTGGCGGCAGACGCTTTAAACTCTGAGCCACCAGGGAAGCCCAGATTCCGGGGGGAAATGTGTAAAAAACTGTACACATGGGTACCTATCAGCCCAGTTTCGACCTCTAGCTACCATAGGCTATGATGTTAGCTGCCCTGATGAATTCATCAACCAATGCAGGCCCAGAACCTCCCCATAGAGGGTGCTGCGTTACAGCAATCTGGTGTGGAAAAGGGTTTGGGGCGGTGGAACTAAGGAACTGCAAGCTTTATTTAGATAGTTTGGGGGAAAGGAAGCTGGTCTGGCGGGGATACGAGGAAGGAGGGTGGGGGGAAGGAGGCTGAAGATGAAAAAGCTGAAGTGCTCCCCTACTGACTCCCAGCAGGGCAAGACTCCCCAAAGTGGATGCTTTGACTCTCCTATTCGGACCCCAAGGCTTGGACAGGTCCCGAAGTCTGTGATCACTGCAGAAATGGGATTCAGGTGACCCTCAAGCGCGCTCCAGACCCCAACCTCTACCGAGCAAACCAAGGGCTTCCGGCCGGCCGTGGCGGTTGCCAACTTGGCGGGTTTCCGGGGTGAGGGGGAGGCGGGGCTGAGAGACCGGCAAAGGAACTTGGAGAAGCGTCCTCAGTTGCCATGGAAACGAGGCCCAGCAGCAGTCTTAGCAGCCCAGAGGAGTCCTGTGAAGCTTTTCCCCAAGGATTGCTAGTGTTCACCGGCTCTTCGGATCGCGATGCCAACTTGGCCAAGCAGTTCTGGATCGGGGCGTCAATGTACCCCCCCAACGAATCTCAGCTGGTGCTGTCCAGAGGTAGCAGCCAGCGTCTGCCGGTGGCGCGGCCTTCCAGGAGCAGTGCACCGGGTGAGTAGCTCCTCTGTAACCCACCAGGAAGATATTAGAGCCCCGCCCAGGGGAAACTGCTGAACCTAGTTATAAAGAGCCTTTCTTCAAATATCTAAACCTCTTACAAACAATTTTAAAATCGTCTTTGCAATTTTTCCACCCCAAAATGATCAGTGGTGTCTTTGTTATATCTAAAAGCACATCTAAAAATATCCCCTGGGTTATGATATCTATTTGTCTAAACAGTGTAGAATAGTCTGGGCAAATGTTGGCTGAAAGTGTATGAAAGACAGTCGTTTACATAATTGAGTTCAAACATGAAAACCCTAGAGAAGGTTGAAGGCAGAGTCAATATTAGGAAACAAGTTCCCTGACCTGTAAAGCCTAAAATGGGGAACCTGCAATTTTTATAGGTATAGAAAACTTAAATACCTTTAATGCTATGGTTTTTCCAGTTATCTCTTTACTTCCCTTTTGTATTTTTTAGAGAAAACTTACTTCCAGCCCTTTTTGCTTGAGGAAAGCAGTAAGTACAAAGTTTTATGCCTTTCAACATCCTGACTCCTAGATTCTTTTTAAAAATCTAAGAATTTTTTTAATTAAAAAATATAGATTATAAGTATAAGGATACAACTTCATACTTTGGCATAACTTTCTGAAAGCATACCAGGACCCTGCCTCAGGGACCAATTCATTTATCCAGAGGAAAATGCCTAAATTCCTGTAACCCTTTGAATAGGAATTGTAATATCTGATACTACAAGTTTGTTCTGTTTGGAGACTTTTGCTTATCTCTAGACTCAGGCTTGGAGAAGGCGGTGGCACCCCACTCTAGTACTCTTTGCCTGGAAAATCCCATGGACGGAGGAGCCTGGTAGACTGCAGTCCATGGGGTAGCTAAGAGTCGGACACGACTGAGCAACTTCACTCTGACTTTTCACTTTTATGCACTGGAGAAGGAAATGGCAACCCACTCCAGTGTTCTTGCCTTGAGAATCCCAGGGACGGGGGAGCCTGGTGGGCTGCCGTCTGTGGGGTCACACAGAGTCGGACACGACTGAAGCGACTCAGCAGCAGCAGCAGCAGACTCAGACTACTCCTCTTCTGAAGAGATTAAAGGTTCCTTGCAGTCAGAGCTAATTAATTCAGTCTCCAGTTATTTATGAATTTGGTTCATAAAGTTTCAAGACAGTACATTTTTATGTTACCTTCCTACTCTATGTATTACCTTTTAACCTTTAATTTTTATCAACATCATTGTAAAATCATGGTAAAATTATTTCAGATTGAATTTGACTGTTTTCTTTAGAGAGTAGAGATGTCACTGCTGAAACCCTAAAGATTCAGGAATCCGAGGAGAAAAAGAAGTATCTCCAAAAGGTAGGCCAATATTTCAGAAAGTTATTTGATTTTCATTAAAATTTCATTATTATTTTCTGTGTGTGTTTTAGTCACTCAGTCATGTCTGACTCTTTTTGACCCCATGAACTATAGCCCGCCAGGCTCCTCTGTTCATGGAGTTCTCCAGGCAAGAATACTGGAGTGTGTCGCCATGACCTTCTCCATTATTTTCCAAGTCATCCCAATATTCTTTTTTTTTAATACACATATATAGAAATTTTCTGCTTCTGGTATATTGGTGTGGCTGTTGAAGAACCTTTATTAGAATTTTAATTGAAGATTAAGAAATTTTATTAAACTTTGGCAGTTCTCAGTCTCTGCAAAAGCCCAAGGATGTATAAGAACAATGAAAACAGAGGGAAGTGGGGGGAAATGGATTCACACACTTTCCATCCAATAAGGCCCTAAATCATATACAAAGTTGTAAGAAGAGAAATAGTGTAAGAACAGGAAAAAGTAAAGAGAATTGACTGTCTTGCGTGCTGTGCTGTGTCGCTCAGTCGTGTCTGACTCGGATGAACTGACTGTCTTAATAAGTCAAAATTAAATGATCAGAGGAATGAATCTGTCACTAGAACCATTTTGATTAAAGGCCACAATTCAACACATTGGCGTTGTCAAATCAACTGAACATGTCTCTTCTTGGCAACCTCCCTTGTTTGCGTTTCTTGTTGCAGGCACAGACTTTAACTCAATAATTAGTACAGTGATTTATAGAAACATTTTGTTTGGTTAATGGGGAGATTCCATTCCTGTAACTGTTCCTGTACTATAAAAGCAAAGATAGAGGATTTGTCTGACCTAATGTCTTTAATCACCGGATCTATTGGCAAACTCCAAAAGACTTATTGGGAATTCTACATAAATTACAGAACAATCATTTGAGTTTGCTGATCACATTAGTTCCCTTTGTGGACTCTTGGTGATTCCTCCAAACAAATTAAGTGATTAGAAATAGTCAGCATTTTCTTCTCTCCTGGAGATACTATATACTGTATATTATACCAGGACTTAATGAGGGGGAAGAGAACTTAATTTTCAGTGAGGCAAAAATCATTAAAATTCTACTTCAGCACATTTTAATTTCATTTTTGGAAGTGATTAGAAATAAAAAATTAAAGGCAAACTATTTCCATTTTTTGTCAAACAATTTAAGACAATTTGAGGAGTTATAATTGAATTTTATGTTAATGGACTATTAATAGTCTTAGAACTGATTTCCTTGCCTCAGTTTCTTCTATTATTAATTAATTAATACCCAGATATCTACTGAGAACCTGTCATGTGCCAAGTACTATCATAGGTGCCGGGAATATAAAGATGTATTCCCTGACTTCGAGGAGTTTATAATCTGGTGGGGTAGAATGCCAATTAAATAATGCATTATTATGATAGATATGTGCACATTATACATTATTATGATAGAGATACACACGTAGAACTATGGGAACACATCGAAGGACATCAAAGTGAAGCTTAAGGATTCAAGAACTCTTCCCAAAGAACTGCATTTCAAAGAATGTACAGAGTTGACCAATCAAGTAATATCCTCCATGCTAAACTAGTTATCTTCCTAAAACCCAAGTCCTATTATGCTGCTTTCTTACTGTATTCATTTGCTAGGGTTGCCATAACAGAATACCACAGAACATGTGGCTTAAATAACAGAATTTTATTTTCTCGCAGTTGTGGAGGCTGGAAGCCTGAGATCAGGGTGCCTCCAGAGTGGGTTTCTGGTGAGGCCTCATTCCCAGGCTTCTGCAGTAGACAGTCACTTTCTCAGTGCATCCTCAAGTGGTAGCAGGAGCTCTGGTGTCTCTTCATCATCTTATAAGGACATCAGTCCTATTGTATTAGGACTCCACCGGTATGACCTCATTTAACTTGAACCACCTTTCTGAAAGATCTGTTTCCAAATAGTTACTGAGGGTTAGGGCTTCAACATAGAAATTGCAGGAGTAGGGATGGGAATGATATGTTTCAGTCTGTATGTATCTGGTTTCATTTTTCTCCCTGGCTTTTCTGCAGAATGGAGACCAAACTCTCCAGCGTGGTATTCAAGTTCTTTCCCAGTCTGACCGTAACCTGACTGTCTTCTGCCACTCTCCTTCCTTCCCCTATTCACCACCCTCTACCCCAAAAGCAGCATCCTCTGTCCAGCTGGTGCTCAGCCACTGGGCTAGGGCACACTGTGTACCCTTTTCCATATGTGCTGCAATGGTAAATGGGTAAATATTAATATATTTTTGCTAAACCTAAACACACACATTATCCTGTGATATCTGCCAAATTGTACATTAAGTCAAACAGGTTCTGCAAGGCAGTATAAACAAGACTCTGTCTGTTGAGAATAGAAGAGGCCTAACCAAGCAGCAAACCAGCAGGACAGAAAGAGAATATTACTGAAACTGCCTTGTGAGGATATAGGAGACCTGAGTCAGCATGGTGCGATACAATTAAGAGAATCATGTCATAATTGAATGCTCTTATAGATATCTTCTTTAGGGAGGCCAATGGATGTGACTTGGACAAACTCCAGGAGATGGTGAGGGACAGGGAGGCCTGGCATGCTGCAGTCCCTGGGGTCGTGAGGAGTTGGACACGACTTGGCAACTGAACAGCAACAATAGATGTCCTCAGATACCATTGTGATCTAGTACTCATAACACCCAATTTAGTGAGTGCATACCATGTGGTATGTATACTAAGCTAAGCACTGTATATGCATCAACTCATACTCCTTAAAGTAACCTCATGATTACTCCCATTTAATTAAACGAGGCTTAAATGATCTTCCAAAGTCCCCACAACTGGAAAGTGGCTGAGACTAAATTCAAAGCCTGTATCCTAATTCCAAAGCCCGTGAGTCTCATCTTATTGTACTGATTGATGGCCACGGTATTATTCAAGCATGCTGCTGAAGACTCTAAAATTCAAAACTGTGGTATGAATACAAGTATGAGAAAGAGTGTTTTCAGCCCTGTGGAACTGTACACTGTTTCTTCAACCTGCGGTGCCCTTTTGTGTGTCTTCCTAAAATGCTGTCTTGCATTTACCTTCAAGTTTCAACTCAAATACAATGTCTCTCTGAAGCCTTCCCAGAGGTGACTTGGACACTGCAGAATGAATAGCTCCCTTCTCTGTGCTCCCAGAGCAAATCATGATCTGTGTTATAGCTGCATGTGGACATGTCTGTCTCTCCTGCTAGATTCCAGGCACCATAGTGTAGTGGACTTCAGAGACAAGCTAGGTTTGGGAGTCTAACTCTGCCACTTACTATCTCAATGACCTTGAGAAGACTACTTAACCCCTGTAAGGCTCAGCTTCCTCAGACAGAGAAGAAGCAGTGATAAAAATATCCCCCTCATCCAGCTGGTTTAAGATATGTAAAACCCTTGGCCATCGTTTGCTCTCAACAAATTTCACTTTTCTTTTCCTCCATGAGGGCAGCGATCATTTCCTATTTGCTTAACCCTGATGCTCATCTCAGAGAAGGCAATGGCACCCCACTCCAGTACTCTTGCCTGGCAAATCCCATGGATGGAGGAGCCTGGTAGGCCGTAGTCCATGGGGCCGCTAGGAGTCGGACATAGACACAACCGAGCGACTTCACTTTCACTTTTCATTTTCATGCATTGGAGAAGGAAATGGCAGCCCACTCCAGTGTTCTTGCCTGGAGAATCCCAGGGACGGGGGAGCCTGGTGGGCTGCCGTCTATGGGGTCACACAGAGTTAGACACAACTGAAGTGACTTAGCAGCAGCAGTAGCAGATGCTCATCTACCTATTGAAACTCAATAAATATTTGTTGGTAGGATAAATAATTGCATAATTGAGTTAACGAATGAATGAACATATGCTCTATATAGTGATAATGTCATTT
This sequence comes from Madoqua kirkii, assembly GCA_006408675.1. Classification (NCBI taxonomy): domain Eukaryota; kingdom Metazoa; phylum Chordata; class Mammalia; order Artiodactyla; family Bovidae; genus Madoqua; species Madoqua kirkii. The sequence continues at coordinate 19,269 of SJYC01085752.1, read as the reverse complement.
TGGTTAGCCTTTTGCATGTTCATACACCTGACAAATTTTTCTAGGCTGACAGTTTTTGTAAGAATATTCTCCAAAGCTAGTCTATTTACAAGTCTACTTTAGGATCAATTTAGCACATGCCCTCGCTTCTCAGTTTTGCTTTTACCTCAGGGGTCTATATATAATGGGAGGAAATGTGACTCCTTGTAATTACTAAAACTTAGACTCTGTTTTTGGATGACACTATTTTTTTAAGATTGTAGTACTCTCTCTACATTGTTGCCACCACCATTCTAGAATTTTCATCTTGATGGCAGAAAATAAATGGGGTGGAAGGTTCTAATAGAACATTTATTATGATCTATTTAATTTGTAGATCTTCTACATATTTTGAACACATACATTTGTAAGTAAATTCCTGGTATAATTTTCATTCTAAAATGGTAAGAAATATTCCCCATTAAGTCACTTGAAGGTTTTTTTTTCCAGAGTCTCCTTAAAATTAATGAAAATCTGAAAATTTATTTCTTTCTCTCCTAAAAATACCTTTGTAGCTTCTCTCCCCAATTGATATTGATTGATTTTTTTCAGTTGTTGAACTTTTTAAAATTTTAATGTTATCCTCCATCTTGGAATATCTTCCAGGTATACATTATAAATACTTTGGTTAGTAGAAAAAATGCTATTAATCACAAGTACTATTTCTGTGATGGATAGCCATGGCAGAAAATCAAGAACAATTTGAGTCCATCAAGATTAAATGGCTTACTCTGTCCATAAAGGAAACCTTATAGCTCTGTACTGGCCCATTATTCTTCCTTTGAGAGTTCTAAAGTAGTCTGAAAACATTATAATAAATGAATAGTAGCTAATTCTTTGAAATCATAAAACTAATTTGCTTTTTAGTTTTGCCACCTTTAAGAAAGCTCTTTACCTGATTATCTCTTTATGAAAATGATTATAAATAATTCATTTTCTGGAAGGGGAAGAAAAGATCAGAGAGTATTTTAAGGCATGTATATAAACAACATATTCATAAACATCCATCTGGAATCAGAGTTTAATGTGAGTGAATATAAACTAAAGGTTTTTAGAAGGAAAAGATCCCATCTGTGAATCAGCAGTAAAGATATACTCTCTATCAGGCTTCCCTGGTGGCTCAGACAGTAAAGAGTCTGCCTCCAATGCAGGAGACCTGGGTTCAATCCCTGGGTCAGGAAGATCCCCTGAAGAAAGAAATGGCAACCCACTCCAGCATTCTTACCTGGAGAATTCCATGGACAGAGGTGCCTGGTGGGCTACAGTCCATAGGGTCACAGAGTCAGACTGAGCAACTAACATTTTATCAGGAGTGGGGTTTAAATCTGTTCAGTCTCACAACCTGTACAACCAATGCTAACTATGGGGTGAGTGTTCCTCAAAAGTCAATTTGCAGGCTTCTCTGTTAGCTCAGTGGTAAAGAATCTGCCTGCCAAGGCAGGAGACACAGATTCAATCCCTGATCTAGGAAAATCCCACATGTAGTGGAGCAACTAAGCCTCTGCACCACGACTATTGAGTCTGTGCGCTAGATCCTGGGAGCCACAACCACTGAAGCCTGCATACCCTAGAGCCTGCACAGCCACAAGAAAAGCCACTGCAGTAGAGAGCCTGCACAGCAACAAAGACCCAGCACAGCCAAAAATAAATGAATTTTAATATTTTTTAAGGAAAAAGAAATTCCTGTTTCTTAAACAAAAAAGTCAGTTTGCTGTATGACACTTCAGTGAACCAGAAGCAAATCATTCTATGATGAGATCATGCTTAGAAGAAGAATCTAAGAAATTTCACAAAGATGCGTTTTTAGATACCAAACCACAAAAGTGGAAACCTTTAACATTATCCTCCATATCTTATACTTTGAAGGGGCACTGGGAATCACTGTTAATCAGTTTTGTAGAGCTAAACTAAAGATGTAAGGAATTTCCTCAGTGTCATTGCCCAGGATGTTCAGTTAAAAGAAAATCCTTTTTGGTATCAAATTGCCCAGGAATGGCTACCCAGACAAATCAAGATTTTCTCAGTCTCAGTGTTACCTGGCTTTGTTTTAAGTTTGCTTTCCTGCCCTTCAGTTCAGTTCAGTTCAGTCACTCAGTCATGTCCAACTCTGCGACCCCGTGAATCGAAGCACACCAGGCCTCCCTGTCCATCACCAACTCCTGGAGTTCACCCAAACTTATATGCATTGAGTTGGTGATGCCATCCAGCCATCTCATCCTCTGTCTCCTTGTCTCCTTCTCCTTCTGCCCTCAATCTCTTCCAGCTTCAGGGTCGTTTCCAATCAGTCAACTCTTCACATGAGGTGGCCGAAAGTATTGGAATTTCAGCCTCAGCATCAGTCCTTCCAATGAATACCCAAGACTGATCACCTTTAGGATGGACTGGTTGGATCTCCTTGCAGTCCAAAGGACTCATAAGAGTCTTCTCTAACACCACAGTTTAAAAGCATCAGTTCTTCAGTGCTCAGCTTTCTTCACAGTCCAACTCTCACATCCATACGTGACCACTGGAAAAACCATAGCCTTGACTAGATGGATCTTTGTGTTCTTATATAGTAATAAAATTCCTTTTCCTCCATAAAATGAATACCATTAGGAAGTGGTAGGTTTCTCCTTCACCAACAAGATACTTATTTAAATTCTTGTTGCAAATTTGTCAAAGAATTCAAGTGGAAGAATAATAAAAACCAACTGCATTCACCATAGCAAGCAAATATTTTGGTAGCAAATGATAATTGAAAGATTGCATAAATATGAATTACTATTTTATATCCTCTGTTGTACCGCTTTGTCTTCAAACATTATTCAGTCTTGGTAAACATTATTCAGTCTGGGGAAACATTTAAGGTTGACAGATAAGGTTTCCCTCTTAATCTTCTTTAGTAACATCTACGGTACACCAAAGGTTTCCCAGGTGGTGCTGGTGGTAAAGAACCTGCCTGCCTGCCAGTGTAGGAGACAGACACAGGTTTGATCCCTGGGTTGAGAAGATCCCCTGGAGGAGGGCATGGCAGTCCACTCCAGTATTCTTGCCTGGAGAATCCCATGGACCTCCAGAGGAGCCTGGTGGGCTACAGTCCACAGGGTCACAAAGAGTCAGACGCAACTAAAGGGACTTAACACACACACACACAGTCCACCAAAAGATACCTGGAGTGAGAAATGATATTTGAGATCAAATAGTTGAATTCATTGCCCCAGACAAGACCCATCCCCAGAGTTAGATAGGGTCATGCCCCAAATGCATCTCATCTTTTTTTCCAAAGATCTGTGTATCTTCTCTTCTGTATGCATTCACTTTAAGAACAAAATAAAAGCATTTTAAGCCCTATAGTACAATTAGGCAAGGACCCATTCTATTCCCTGGTAAAACATGATTAAATGAAACTATTGAACACAGAACAAAGCAAAGAAGATCGTGTATTTTTTTAAAATAAAATCAGAACTATTTGATTCCAGCTACATGAAGCTCTATTGTTCAAATTAGTAAGCACCTTATAAGCAGTGAAAGTGAAGTCAGTCATGTCCAACTCTTCGCAACCCTGTGGACTGTAGCTTACCATGCTCCTCTGTTCATTACATTTTCCAGGCAAGAGTACTGGAGTGGGTTGCCATTTCTTCTCCAGAGGATCTTCCCAACCCAGGGATTGAACCCAGGTCTCCCGCATTGTAGGCAGATGCTTTACCATCTGAGCCACCAGTAGGGTTAATCAAGTAGAATTTTTTGAAGAACTGGGTAATTCTGTGGATCAGGTCCCTCAGAAAATAATCACAACATACCTGAAATCAAAACCATAATCTGCCTTTTCCCTTTGCCTCTGCCAAAGGCAAGATAAAAAGAGCTGTAGGTAAAATATGTTGGAGTCAGATAAGAAAGTTTAAAATTTTCTGTATCTATATTTACTTCCTCATTTTATCATTTTCTGTGCTAAGGTGCTTTAGTCCGATGGTCACGCATACTCTCAGAGCCTGATATAGCCGTTTTCTATTTGGCTTCTGAGATTTTGCAGTTCCCCAAGCCACTGTGTTGGTGATACAGTCAATCCTTCTTATTCACAATTCCATAGTTGCAAATTCACTTACTATGCAACAGTTTATTTGTAACCCCAAAATCAATACTAGTAGCATCCTCGTGGTCATTAGAGGTAATTCACAGACCAGTGAAAATTTTGAGTTGCCCAATATACAACTGAGTGACTTCACTTTCACTTTTCACTTTCATGCATTGGAGAAGGAAATGGCAACATACTCCAGTGTTTTTGCCTGGAGAATCCCAGGGATAGGGGAACCTGGTGGGCTGCCGTCTATGGGGTCACACAGAGTCGGACACAATTGAAGTGACTTAGCAGCAGCAGCAGCAGCAGCAATACACATGTTCCTAGCTGAAGCTAAACAAGACAGTGTTATGCCTTCTTGTTTCAACTCATACTGTAAACAGCTGTCCTTTTTGCAGTTTATTAAGTGCCATGTTTTTCACTTTTTAAAATGATTTCACTGATTTAAATAGCCTCCAAATGCTGAAGGACTGTGCAAGGACTTGCTAAGTGTAAGAAGGTTGTGACGTGCCTTATGGAAAAAATACACGCTTTAGATAAGCTTGATTCAGATATGAGTTACAAGTGCTACTGGCTATGAGTTCAATGTTGGTGAATCAACAAGCTATTTTAAATAAGGTGTCTGTAAAGAGAAACACATAAAGCAAAGTTGTATATTGATGAAATGGGGTGAAACATTTCACATTGGTGAAATGTTGAGATCAAAGGCAGACAGGAACCTAGGAGACATGGTCACCTCTGTGCTGAGCTGACAGTTTCTTCTGCTTGGAAATTCCTTTCTCCAATTTCTCCCTTTAGCCAATACCTGCTGCTGCTAAGTCGCCTCAGTCATGTCCGACTCTGTGCAACCCCATAGACGGCAGCCCACCAGGCTCCCTCATCCCTGGGATTCTCCAGGCAAGAACACTGGAGTGAGTTGCCATTTCCTTCTCCAATGCATGAAAGTGAAAAGTGAAAGTGAAGTCGCTCTGTCGTGTTTGACTCTTAGCAACCACATGGACTGCAGCCTACCAGGCTCCTCCATCCATGGGATTTTCCAGGCAAGAGTACTGGAGTGGGGTGCCATTGCCTTCTCCATTAGCCAATGCCTACTTGTATTTAAAAGCACTTCAAAAATAATCACATGCAAGTCTTCCCTTACACTCACTATTCCTCAGGTTGATACAAATGCCCTTTCCTTTGTGCTTCCCTCATACCCTGTACATTCCCTGGTCATAGCTCCTGACACATAGTAGTATGGTATAGTTGAGCTGTTTCTCCTTCAGACTCTAAATTCCCTAAGGAAAGAGATCATGACTTCCTTGACTTTATAATCACAGGAACTGACAAATATCAGATCATCTCCTAACCTACCAAATAAATGCTTATGAGTGAACAAATAGATTATTTAACTTGTCTGAACCAGACACCTGCATGATAGCCTAGTTCCTTGAGCTAGATAGCTTATGAGGTATTCATTTCATCAGAGGGTGGCCCAAAGTAGAACTGACCAAGACTCAGAGCCTCACAGGCTCAGAAATACTGAATAAACATGTAGGCAGTTGCAAAAAGGGATGTCCAAGCAACAGACAAGAGTGGAAATACAGTCTGTAAGCCACAGAATAAAGTCGCAGTCAATGAGCATTATCTGTTCTCTGAAGGAACTGACACCAGGAAAAGGCAGTAGATAAAAATTTAAGGTCATTGTCCAACAGCATGCAAGAGAAACCTTGATATGGGAATTAGAATGCAGCATCAAGACTAGAAAATAAGTCAAGGCCACTGTCCCCAACTGTCTCAGATACTGGGCAAAGACACAAGACAAAAACTTGAACACATGGGACATGACAATATATATTAGAACTTTGATACAGAGATAGACTTGGCTATAAAAATAGAAAGCAAATTCCTAGAAGCATGTATCTTTCACCCAAACTTCAATCACATTCCTAAACGTTTGTGTCATTCCCTACTGCCATACCCAGATAGCTACTTTAGAGCCGTCGCTGTATAAGACAAACAAATTCACCTAACTACAGTAACTCTTTCTTACAAAACAAAAAAACATTGTTCAAAAGTCAATTTACCAACAATTGATTTCATTGTTGAGATAAAAAATCTGTTAAATACCTTTTTAAGAAATGGCAAATTTTCATCATAGCACTAATTCAGTAATTTATTTGAAAAAAACTTATAATTTAAACTTGGAAACTTTTATTGTAAAGGATAAATTTTTAGAACAATGAATAAGTAAAAGCAGAAAGAAAAAAGATAACATATAAAATACATTTAAAAGGTAATAGGAAACAGTAGGGAATTCCCTGGCAGTCCTGGTAGTTGGGACTTTACATTTTCATTGCTGTGGCTCAGTTGAAGAACTGAGATGCTGCAAGCCACATGGTACACCCAAAAGAAAAAAAAAAAAAAAACACTGTTGGCTATAAATGTTCCAAGCAGATATGATGTAGTTGTTGGTGTAGCTATAGACATTAGTCTTTATGTGTGAAGTTGAATTGAACATTATATGCATCTCAATTCATACATTAATACAGGTGAGGGCCATACAGTGAAATGTGGGGTCATGGGTCCAAGCTGAAAGTTACAGCATGTTTGCCAAAAGCAGCTGAAAACTTTGTACCCCTATAAAAAGATGTAGGCAAAGTAAGGGTGAAAACTTAAGAGGCAGTGTACAGCTAAGGCATGAAAACTCAGACAAAGCCACCAACAGGAGGATGAGTTCCAGAGTCAAAAGGTAGGAGAATCCAATTTGGAAAAGGTAGGAGACTGCAATTTGGAAAAAACTGTGCAAGATTCACTTGACAAATATTTGTTGAGAACCTCTGTTAGTCCGGCATTGTGCTAGACAAGGGAGTACGATGATGAACAGCAACAAAAAAAACAAGCATTAAAGTTACAAATTCTGCCTTCATCTAAAACTTATAATCTAATCAATGAGAGAAATACTTATGAAAGAATTACTTGTAATATAGAAGAACAGCTAATCAGGCAGTATTGATCCAATCAATGGAGTCAGAGAGAATTTCTGCAGAGATTCAGCTGAGATTTGAAGGAAGAATGGGCTTTAATTAGGCCAGAGATGGAGTGGAGAGAACATTAAGAGAACATTCTGGACAGCAGAAACAACTTAGTGCCTGTCTGAAGCAGAATGGTCAGTGTGGTGATGGAAAACTTAGGCCACAGTATTTAAACAATAAGAAGCCATTGTAGGGTTTTAGTTTGGGGGAGGATAATAACAGATTTATTTGAAAAAATTTAGGAGAATAGATTGAAAGTGGGCAGAAGTAAGGAAGCTAGAGTGAAGGCCAGTGCAATCATTCAGTTGCGAGTTGATGATAGTTTGGATTAGGAAAAAGTAGATTGATTTAAGAGATATACTTAGGAAGAAAAATAATTAGGACTTGAATTGTGTATTGAATATGGACAGTGAGGCATAGCAAGGTATAAAAAATAGTATTATAGTATCCTGGCTTGCAGAACATGATAGATGGTACCATTCAATGAAACAAAGAACATTAAATAAAGATCAGGTTGTTGGGTTTTGCAGAGAGGGGTAAAGGGTTGTGATTTAGTGGTTAAGTCATGTCTGACTCTTTGTGACCCCATGGACTGCAGCACACCAGGCTTTCCTGTCCTTCACTGTCTCTAGGAGTTTGCTCAAATTCTTGTTCATTGAGTCAGTGATGCTATGTAACCATCTCATCCTCTGCCACCCTCTTCTTTTGCTTTCAATCTTTCTCAGCAACAGGGTGTCTTTCAATGAGTTGGTGGTTTGCATCAGGTGGCCAAAGTATTGGAGCTTCAGCTTTAGCATCAGTCCTTCCAATGAATATTCAGGATTGATTTCCTGTAGGATTGACTATTTTGATCTCCTTGCAGACCAAGGGACTCTCAAGAGTCTTCTCCAGCACCACAGTTTGAAAGCATCAGTTCTTTGTCACTCAGCTTCTTTATGGTCCAAATTATGCATTTATACATGACTACTGGAGAAACCGTATCTTTGACTATACAGACCTTAGTCAGCAAAGTGATGTCTCTGCCTTTTAATATGTTGTCTATATTTGTCATAGCTTTCCTTCCAGGGAGCAAATGACTTTTAATTTCATGTCTGTAGTCATTATCCACAGTGATTTTGGAGCCCAAGATAATAAATTCTATCACTATTTCCACTTTTACCCCTTCTATTTACCATGAAGTGATAGGACCGGATGCCATGATCTTAGTTTTTGAATGTTGAGTTTTAAGCCAGTGTTTTTTTTTTTCTCTTTCACTCTCATCAAGAGGTTCTTTAGTTCCTCTTCACTTTCTGCCACTAGAGTAGTATCATCTGCATATCTGAGGTTGTTAATATTTCCCCTGGCAATCTTGATTCCAGCTTGTGATTCATCCAGCCCAGCATTTCTCATGATGTACTCTGCATAGAAGTTAAATAAGCAGGGTGACAATATGCAGCCTTGATGTACTCCTTTCCTAATTTTTAACCAGGCCATTGTTCCATGCCTGGTTCTGACTGTTGCTTCTTGATCTGCATACACATTTCTCAAGAGACAGATAAGGTGGCTTGGTATTCCCATCACTTTAAGAATTTTCCACAGCTTGTGATCCACACAGTCAAAGACTTTAGCATAGACAGTGAAGAAGAAGTAGATGTTTTTCTGGAATTCTCTTGCTTTTTCAATGCATCAACTAATGTTGGCAATTTGATCTCTAGTTACTCTGCCATTTCTAAACTAGTTTATACATCTGAAAGTTCTTGGTTCACTTACTACCGAAACTTAATTTGAAGAATTTTGAGCGTATAACTAGCATGTGAAATGAGAGCAATTGTATAGTAGTTGGAACATTCTTTGGCATTGCCCTTCTTTGAGATTGGAATGAAAACTGACCTTTTCCAGTCCTGTGGCCCCTGCTGAGTTTTCCAAATTTGCTGGCATATTGAGTGCAGCACTTTCACAGCATCATCTTTTAGGATCTGAAACAGTTTAACTGGAATTTTGTCACTTCCACTAGGTTTGTTTGTAGTAATGCTTCCTAAGGCCCATTTGACCTCCTACTCCAGGATGTCTGGCTCCAGGTCCATTACCATGCCATCATCATTATCCAGGTCATTAAGACCATTTTTGTATAGTTCTTCTCTGTGTCCTTGCCACCTCTTCATATCTTTTCTGTTTCTGTTAGGTTACTACCATTTCTGTCCCTTATCGTGCCCATTCTTACATGAAATGTTCCCTTGATATCTCCAGTTTTCTTGAAGAGATCGTTAGTCTTTCCCACTCCATTGTTTTCTTCTATTTCTTTGCATTGTTTATTTAAGAAGGCCTTCTTATCTCTCTTTGCCATTCTCTGGAACCCTGTATTGAGTTGAGTATATCTTTCCTTTTTTTCTTTGCCTTTCACTTCTCTTTTGTTCTCAGCTATTGTAAAGCCTCCTCAGGAAACTACTTTGCCTTCTTGCATTTCTCTTTCTTTGGGATGGTTTTGGTCACCACATCCTGTACAGTGTTATGAACTTCTGCCCATAGTTCTTCAGACACTCTGTCTACCAGATCTAATAATCCCTTGAATCCATTCATTACTTCCACTGTATAATCAAAAGGGATTTTATTTAGGTCATAGCTGAGTGGCCTAGTGGTTTTCCCTATTTTCTTCTATTTAAGCCTGAATTTTTCAAGAAGGAGCTCATGATCTGAGCCACAGACAGCTCCTGGTCTCGTTTTTGCTGACTGTACAGAGCTTCTCCATCTTCAGCTGCAAAGAATATAATCAATCTGATTCAGTATTGACCATCTGGTAATGTCTGTGTGTAAGCTGTCTCTTGTGTTGTTGGAAGCAGGTATTTGTTATAAGTGTATTTTCTTGTCAAAACTCTGGTAGCCTTAGCTCTGCTTTATTTTGCACTCCAAAGACAAACTTGCCTCTTCCTCCAGATATCTCTTGACTTCCTACTTTTGCATTCCAATCCCCAGTGATGAAAAGGACGTCTCTTTTTGGTGTTAGTTCTAGAAGGTCTTATAGGTCTTCATAAAATCATTCAGCTTCTTCAGCATCAGTGATTGGGGTATAGACTTGGATTGCAGTGATGTTGAATGGTTTGCCTTGGAAAAGAACCAAAATCATTTTGTCATTTTTGAGATTACATCCAAGTACTGCATTTCAAACTCTTCTGTTGCCTATGAGAGCTACTCTATTTCTTCTAAGGGATTCTTACCCACAGTAGTAGATATAACAGTCATCTGAATTAAATTCACCCATTCTCGTTTGCATTTTAGTTCACTGGTTCCTAAAATGTTGATGTTGACACTTGCCATCTCCTCCTTGACCACATCCAGTTTACCTTGCTTCACAGACCTAACATTCCAGGTTCCTTTACAGTATTGTTCTTTACAGCACTGGGCTTTACTTTCACCACCAGACACATCCACAACTACGTGTCATTTCCTATTTGGACTATCCTCTTCACTCTTTCTGGAGCTGTTGCTAATTGCCCTCTATTCTTCTCTAGTAGCACATGGGACACCTTCTGACCTGGGGGCTCATCTTCTGGTGTCATATATTTTTGCCTTTTCATACTGTTCATGGGGCTCTGGAGGCAAAAGTACTGGAGTAGTTTGCCGTTCCCCCTTCCAGTGGACCACATTTCGTCAGAACTCTCCACCATAACCTGTCAGTCTTGGGTGGCCCTTCACAGCATGGCTCATCGCTTCACTGAGTTACAAAAGTCCATTCAGTTTAGACTCATGGAGTTTGAGGTGCCTTTGAGATAAGCAATGATAAGTCTATTGGAGTGTCAAATAGGCCTGTAAATATGTGAGCTACAGAAGTATGGGCCAGAGATGAGACAGAGTCATCTAGATGGGGAATCCCCCACCTGCTCCTTGTTACAACATAGTGGACAGGACAGTCATACCTGAACGATGAGGTCAATCCCATTCATCCATTCATCAAATCTGTGTAACCAGCAATATGATAAAAGACCTTGAAGACTCAGTAGTTATTTGTTTGCTAAGGACAAGTCTTGGTGATTATTGTGGACCAAGTCAGCAATAATATATAATTCAATCACATATAGAAATATCTTTAAAATTGTTGTTGTTGTTTAGTTGTTAATTCATGCTCTACTCTTTGCAACCCCAATGACTGTAGCCCATCAGGTTCCTCTGTTCATGGGATTTCCCAGGCAAGAGTATTGGAATGGGTTGCCATTTCCTCCTCCAGGGGATCTTCCCAACCCAGGGATCAAACCAGAGCCTCTTGCCTTGGCAGGCAGATTCTTTATAGATGAGCAACCAGGGAAGCCCATGGAAGAGAGGTTTCCCAGACCAGGAATTGAACCTGGGCTGCAGTGGTGAGAGCACTGAATCCTACCACTAGACCACCAAGGAACGTCAGGTTGTCTTTAATATATCTATACTTTATTGAATTTTAAGGGCTTCCCTGATAGCTCAATTGGTAAAGAATCTGCCTGCAATGCAGGAGACCCCAGTTTAATTCCTGGGTCAGGAATTTGCTGGAGGAGGGATAGGCTACCCACTCCAGTATTCTTGGGCTTCCCTTGTGGCTCAGCTGGTGAAGAATCCTCCTGCAATGTGAAGTTCAATCCCTAGGTTGGGAAGATCACGTGGAGAAGGGAAAGCCTACCCACTCCAGTATTCTGGCCTAGAGAATTCCATGGACTGTGTAGTCCATGGGGTCACAAGAGTCGGACATGACTGACTCACTTTCACTTATTGAATTTAAAAGTGTAATATTCATTTTATGATCATATTTTCCTCAGCATTAAGATTCAAGTCTCACTTATTGCTTTAAAAAAAATGAGTGCCTTTTAAAGCAATATTAAAGCAGTTTTTCACTTTGCTGTACACATGAAACTAACAACATTGTAAATCAACTATACTCCAATAAAAGTCATTTAAAATAGAAATAAAACAAGCTGGGGAAATTTTTTAAAAATAAATAAAGCAGTTTTTTAAATCATTTATGCTTATTTTTTCCTGCATTTGTTTCGTGACACTTAAGAGCTATGCTCGTCAGATAATCACTAGTGGTTTTCCATTAAAATATATATAACAAAATTAAGAAAAATATGTAACAGAACCAAGAAAATACATTTTCCTTCTTTAAAACAGATAAATTAATATTTTACCAAAATCTACATTTTAAAAAAATTGTATTGACTTCCTTTGATGTAATGACTGATATGTTTTTCTCATTTTAGTAAGCCATTATTTTTCAAATGAAAATTATATATGCCAGAGCCGGGAATTGAGCCAGGATCAGGCAATTTCCAGGAGGTATGAAAAGGTGCTTAGATATGCATTTTTTTCTACAAGTCAGCATTCTTCCTCCCTCCAATTAATAATCGTCTAGCACCTTCCATCCACTCTCATAGATGACTGCCTTTAGGTCTACTTTCTAAATATCAGATTAAAGCTGGAGAAAGCCTTTTCACTGATTATTCAGGCTATCTTTTAAAGTGCATGGTAGACCATTTGAGGTCTAGCATTTCTGTATCTTGTTATAGTAGATGTAAATTTACTGAATGAAATTTGTGGAATCTACATAGCAGATTTCACTTAATAGACACAGTTCAGTTCAGTTCAGTCGCTCAGTCGTGTCCGACTCTGCGACTACATGAATTGCAGCACACCAGTCCTCTCTGCCATCACCATCTCCTGGAGTTCACTCAGACTCACAAGAGATGGTAGTAAATTAATAGTTGAAGCATTTTGTTATCAAAATCAACAGGCCCAGAGGCACATACTGCCTTTTGGAATCAAGCCCAAGTGTGACACATAGTTTTGCCTTAAACCAATAGTAACTTTAACCTTCCTTAATTGCATTTTGTAACAGAATAGAAATGGAACCTACTCAAGATTAAGACTATGTAGACTTAAGAACTGGGGGCTTCCCTGGTGGCTCAGAGGTTAAAGCATCTGCCCACAATGTGGGAAACCCAGGTTCAATCCCTGGGTCGGGAAGATCCCCTGGAGAAGGAAATGGCAACCCACTCCAGTATTCTTGCCTGGAGAATCCCATGGACGGAGGAGCCTGGTAGGCTACAGTCCATGAGGTAGCAAAGAGTCGGACACAACTGAGGGACTTCACTTTCACTTTCAGACTAAGAACTAAGATTCCCTAGTGATCCCTTTTGGAGAAGGAAATGGCAACCCACTCCAGTACTCTTGCCTGGAGAATCCCATGGAGGGAGGAGCCTGGTAGGCTATAGTCCATGGGGTCACAAAGAGTCGGACACGACTGAGCGACTTCACTATTCACTAGTGATCCCTTTGGACATTTAACTTGAAATTCTTGGCATAGAAATAAAAATTAAATTCTAGAGCTGCAAGAAAAAATTTTGATAATGTTCTCTAGTCTCTATAAAACCACAGAACCTTGGTTTTGCTGAGATAGTATTCTAAAATTGGAGTGTAATTCTCGTATACAAAAAATTCTCGTATATAAAATATGTAATTCTCGTATATAAAAAACTTATATCGAAAGTCCTATCATAAATATTTGCATGTGTGTGCAGTCACTCAGTCATGTCTCACTCTTTGTGACCCCATGGATATAGCCCACCAGGCTCATGCCCATGGGATTATCCTAGCAAGAATACCGGAGTGGGTTGCCATTTTTTCCTCCAGGGGATCTTACTGATCATGGGATGAAACCTGAGTCTCCTGCTTGACAGGTGGGTTCTTTACCACTGAGCCAGCTGGCAAGCCCTATCATAACTATTCAATGTACATTAAATAAAATGTTAGAAAAGTCATCAGTTTATAAGTACCCATACAGTTCAACCATTCTTTCCCTTGGACCACTTTTTGCAAAGTGCTACACGATCCTATAAAATAAGTAAATTAGCCTTTTACTGGAATATAATTGTTTTCCATGTTGTGTTAACTTCTGCTGTATAAAGAAGTGCATCAGCCATATTCATACATAAATCCCCTCCTCTTCCACCCCTTCCACCCCTCCCATCCCAGCTCTCTGGGTCATCAGAGAGCGCTGAGCTGAGCTCCCTGTGCTGTAGAGCAGCTTCCCACTAGCTACCTATTTTCCACATGACAGTGTGTATATGTCAATCCCAGTCTCCCAATTCGAGTCATTCTCTCCTTCCCCTCTTGTATCCACGTGTCCATTCTCTGTATCTGCATCTCTATTTCTGCCTTGAAAGTAGGTTCATCGGTACCATTTTTCTAAACTCCACATATATGCATTAATAGACAATATTTTTCTCTTTCTGACTTACTTCACTCTGTATGACAGACTCTAGACCCATCCACATCTCTTCAAATGATCTTATTTCACTCCTTTTAGTGGCTGAGTAATATTCCATTGTATATTTGTACCACATCTTCTTTATTCATTCACCTGTCATTGGACATTCCTGGTTATTGTAAACAGTGCTGCAATGAACATTGGGGTACATGTGTCCTTTTGAGTTATGGTTTTCTCAGAGTATATGCCCAGTAGTGGGATTGCTGGGTCATATGGTAGTTCAGTGTTTAGTTTTTTGAAAAATCCCACCATTGATGGGATTGTATGTAGCAAACGGTATGGAGTAAGACATTTTGATCAAGCAGACCTCATGCTGGATTAGCTCCCCTGCTGTGTATTCTCATAGCACACACTTTCCACTAGAATGTAAAGTGTTCTGTGAGAGCAGACTGTATTTGTCTCCTTCACCATGGTTAATCCTAATCAATTCTTCATTTTCATAATCAAGATTGATTAAAGAAACTCTTCTGTTACTGCATGTGTGTATGTGTGTTTAAATGTACCACAGTCTCTAGTGTGTGTTTAAGTACTAATAGCTCAGCAAAAGAAGCAAGGATGCAAACAACTGAGAATGAGTTTGAATCCTTTGCTCTGACAGTTACTAGTTACCTAATTAATTAATTACCTAATAATTAGTTAAGTGACCCTGAGAAAAGTTGTTAATTTTTATGTTGATTGAGTTCCTTCTATCTGTTAAAAGATAGTAATACATTCTAGTTCAGGATTTGGATGAATTACATAAAGCCTGACATCCAGTAGGTGCCCAATGAAAGTTTGTTTTTTATCGTTTTTGCTTCCCTGCTTTGTTAAACTCATAATTGGAAAATAAAATTTTAGAAGGTACAAAATAAGCTTTAGTATTAAGTGAAATGGTTTGACCAAAGTGGTAAATCTCAAAAGATGATGAGTAGATTATGAAAGGCATGGTCACCCAGGTATCCACGACCTAATTAAAAGACACAGTCAAGATTGACTTGTTTATACTGTTCAAGAGAGCCTCATGTATTTCTCTTAATCCTGTCTTTATTTATAATCTGCAAAAGGACAAATTACCACCAAAGATATATTTTGAAATTTCAACTATGGAGCAAACTGTGTGGGCAAAGTTAATTTACACATTGCAAACAAATAAAATGTAATTAAATTTATCTTAATGCCCCTCTCTACAAATACAGATTAAAAGGTAAATGTCATGATAATTCGGAAGGTCTGGATCAGTGGTTCTCAATTAGAACCCTGTCAAAAGTCAAGTAAGAAAACAATATTACCATATTCCAACTATATACACCCTTTGCAACAGTTCTTGGAAACCTAGAAAGAGACTCTAGTGCAGAAGAAAAAGCCAAGGCTATTAGAAATGGTGGGCAGTACAGAAGGCAGACCCAACTCAATCCGAGGCAAACCAACTAGCAGCTAGATATTGACTAAAATAATTACTTGAAATGATAAATATGACCTTAATATGCATATGTACTATAGGTTTTGGAGACTGCAATGGCACCCCACTCTAATACTCTTGCCTGGGAAATCCCACGGACGGAGGAGCCTGGTAGGCTGCAGTCTATGGGGGTCGCTAAGAGTCGGACACGACTGACCTACTTCACTTTCACTTATCACTTTCTTGCATTGGAGAAGGAAATGGCAACCCACTCCAGTGTTCTTGCCTGGAGAATCCCAGGGACAGGGGAACCTGGTGGGCTGCCATCTATGGGGTCGCACAGAGCTGGACATGACTGAAGCGACTTAGCAGCAGCAGCAGCACTATAGGTTTAATTGGGTTGTTTTGTTTTGTTTTTGAGTAAATAAGGTTTTTTTCCCTTGAAATAATTTGGTAAATTTTTTTTTGGAAAATGTGCGTTTCATCTACATTTTCAAATTTATTGATTTAAGGATTCACAGTGGTTTTAATCATCTTTGTAATCTCTACTATAGCTCTAGTTATTACTCCTTTTCATTTCTAATCATTCATATCTTTTTTGTTAGTAATTATACCAAAAGATTATCTGTTTTGATAGTCTTTTTTAACAACAACATTTGGTTTTATTATCCTCTGTAAAGTATTTCTGTTTCCTATGTTATCAGTTCTTGATTTTTATTATTTCTCCCTTGAGTTTTGAGTTAGTTCTTGTTTTCGTTCTAACTTCCTCCCCTTCTCATTTTGTTTCTTAATTTTCCACCTTATCTCTTTTCTAATACAAGTATTTATGGTTGTAAGTATTCCTCAAAGTACTATTTTAGCTGCAACTCACAAGCTATATAGGGTTTTCATTATTACTCCATTTTGAGTATTTTTAAATTTTTATTTATAATTTGTCTCATGAATTATTAGAAGTACACCTTTAATTTCCAAATCTATGAAGTCTTATCTGTTTTTTATTTCTAACTTAGTAATACTGAGGTCAGAAACATAGTTCCTGTCTTCTACTAAGTAAATTTAAACAGAGCTATCTTTATGTCAAGGTCCTCGGCACGATGCCATTCAACTATCCTACCCTATGTACCTCTGTTCCCCAAAACACACATCTTGACCCTGTCAGGCCAGGGTTATTAAGCAACTTTATGCTCATTCTTGCCTCCATGTCTCCATTTATTTTTAATTGGGTGAACTGATATCCTCTTTTCATCAGTGAGCATGTTTTTAGTATCATGATGATTAAACTGCTTCCCTAGTTAGCCTTTCTCCCTTTGATGTATTATTTTTAAATCCTTAGATTGTTTATTTTGGAGCTCCCTTAGGGCTCTTCTCAAATTTTTACATGTTTTAAAATTTTAAACCTATGTTAAGATTTTAGATTCAGCAATGGATTTATGTAAATATAATTTTCCTCTATGTGCTTCTTTTCACATACTTTGATGTTTGTGTCATATTGCATTGATAGCCAATGGAAAGAATAAGTGTTTTTTTTAATCTTTATTTGAGTGAATATATTTCCCCCAGTGCTTCCTAAGCCTATTTTCTTCATGTTTTTTTTTTTTTCCTTTTCCGACTCTGCTCCTTTCACCAGAGAACAGTAGCATTTTTGAGAACTAACTACATAGCATATGCACACTAAATTCTTTACTCACGTTCTTATTTAATCATCAGCAGAGCTCTGTCTGAGAAGCATTATAATTACCCCCATTGCAGATGAGGAAGCTGAAGCAGAAACCTGTAAGTGACTTTTTCAAGGTCACACAGTTAAAATATGGTAAAGACAGTTTGAACCTGGACCTATCTGACGATGGAGCCAAAGTGCTTAAGTACTACCCCACACTGATTTCAAGAGTTTCTGGATTCTCTAAGCATTGGGATGGTTGCCAGGTAACTAAGCAAAGAGCATATTGAATTGGAACCAGTTCAGTGCTCTTCTAAGATATTCTAAGATTAAATTCAGTAATTAGGCTCTTATACAATACCAAGGGAAAATTTCTTTTGGTAATGTGGATAGGTAATCAGTGAAATAAGCACTACCATATGCTATCTTTGATGAATGTTTCGGTCAAAATGTGTAAGCATAGTACAAGGAAGAAATGCATTCCTTATATGAGAGCAAGTGCTTGAGAAGAAAAGATTTTTCTTTTAGAGTTTAGTGCTTATTAAGATCTTTATAACTAAAACATAACTAAGAACAAAGTTTATAATATACTGGAGACTTTGTAAAAGAAGGATTTCTACTGCATAAAAGACAAAAAATACCTTAGATGTCCTTTCTTGTTTCTCTCTTCTTCCTTCCAATACTATTCACTAAGTCACCTGAGGTTGAATCATCAGGAATCTTTCATGCCTGTACACAGAAGGCGGTACACCTCCTTCCCCTCTTTTTCCCACTTTTCACATTTTAAAAGCATTGAAAACTGTTTTTCTATACTAATAATAGCTGCCATTTAATAAATACCCACTATATGCCATGCATTGTTAAGCAATGTTTGTATTATCTCCAGTTTTCACACCTTTCCTTACAGATAAGAAATCAATACCCAGAGAAATGGTTCTTTGATTTACCCAAGGTCACAAACCTCTAACCAAATGGGATAGTGATTATAGTTAGAAAGATGATTAGTTAAGATATTATTTGCCATTAATCACACAGAATTGGGATTCACACCCAAATGTGTTTGGCAACTAATATATGTTGCCACCCAAACTGATTGGCTCTGAAAAGCCAAAAATAGGATCTCAGCAACTTAATTCTTGAACTGACACTAAAATTCATTAACCTTCTATGAGATATTAAATTTATATATTGTCAAATACTAATTTCCTAAAATTTACCTTTTATTCTGTAATTTATTTTCTCAGGAGTAGTATATAAATATAAGTAATGTAACTAAACTTTATAAGAAAACATCCAATATTAAAATATTATGAATATAAGATATAAAGTCCTGGGGATGTAATATATAACATTATGGCTGTAGTTAAAAATATATATACTGTATTGATACATTTGAAAGTTGCTAAGTGAGTCAATCTAAAAGTTTTCATCAAAAGGAAAAAAATTTGTAATTATATAAGGTGATGAATGGTAACTAAACTCATGTGGTAATCATATCACAATATATATGTCAAGTAATTCTGCTGTACACCTTGAACTTATACAGTGTTGTATGTCAGTTAAATTGCAACAAACCTGAAAAAAATATTGCAAATATAAATTCTGACCCCCCCTTTTGCTTTCATTTTAAGAATTAATAAATTAAATGATTTAAATGCCTTATAAATTCCATTTATGAACACAACAAAAGCACTATGGTTAGAAATGAGAATTCTTTTGTTATGAAATTAACAAGTAAATTATTTATTCCAGCTAATAAGGTAAACTGTAAGAATTTTCTCCTACCACTGAATTTATTTAGTTATCCTGGCTGAGAGTTCTTAGAGTAGTTGGAAATGTTTCTGTTCTGATGACACAGTTGCCTATAATAGTTTTGTTATTTAT
>SJYC01085751.1:0-13750 GCA_006408675.1 Madoqua kirkii | reverse complement strand
GACTAACCAATATTTTCTATTACACATAAAATAATCATATTAGTTTTGTTTATAGGGGATTTTAAGAACTACACTTCCTACTGTTTAATTTTAATCTCTAAGACTTTTTTTTTTGCTTATACTAGTAATTGTATATTAGACAATGTAATAGTTTCATTCATTCATATTTCATGACTCAATCAATTTAGCAAAAATTCATTGAGTATCATTGACAAGGCACTGCTAAACTTGAAGAAAGGATAAAAGGATGAGTAAGACTTTGAAAGAGACATGGTAGCAGCTATGAGATAAAGCAGGCAAAGTAAGATCAATACTGTAATAAAAGTATAAAGTGCTATGTAATCACAGTATGGGAATATTTAATTCCCACTGATTACATGTGTAATGGGAAAGTTAGAAAAGAAAGTTAATATTGAATGTGCTCAGTCATTCAGTCATGTCCGACTCTTTTTGGCCCCCTGGAATGTAGCCTGCCAGGCTCCTCTGTCCATGGAATTTTCCAGGTAAGAATACTGGAGTGGGGTGTCATTTCCTCCTCCAGGGGATCTTCCTGACCCAGGGATAGAACCCACGTCTCTCACCTCCTCTGCATTGACCAGTGGATTCTTTATCTCTGCTGCTGCTGCTGCTAAGTCACTTCAATTGTGTCCGACTCTGTGCGACCCCATAGACTAGTGCCACTTAATACCTACATTGAAAGTATCCCAGGTCTTTTCTAAAAGTGCTGTTTTATTCAATCCTTAGCAAATTGACAGATACTTTTAAATTATCTCAGTTTGTCAGAAACAGACTCACAAACTTAGAAAATAAAACTTATGGTTACCAAAGGGGAAAGGTAGAGGGGGATAAGTTGGGAGTTTGGGATGACATATGCACACTTGAAATAGATAACTAGCAAGGGCTTCCCAGGTGGCGCGGTGGTAAAGGACGCGGGGGATTCGGGTTCAGTCCCTGAATGGGGATGATCCCCTGGAGGGAAAGGCAACCCACTCCAGTATTCTTGCCTGGGAAACCCCATGGACAGAGGAGCCTGGTGGGCTGCAGTCCATGGGGTCGCAAAGAAAGGGACACAACTGAGCGACTAAGTGTGCGAGCAAGGGAATAGATAATAACACAGGGATAATTGATACTAGCACAGTGATCAATATTCTGTAGTAACCTAAATGGGAAAAGAATATGAAAAAGAGTAGATACATGTATATGTATAGCTGAAAAAAAGTAGCTTAGTTTTTGAAGGACTGAATTTTTTTTCTTTTATTACCTGTCATATATGATGCCTTTTCTTCTTTCAATATCTGTGATATATGATGCCTTAAATTCAAGTGAAAAATAGAAATCTTGTCCCAAAATAAATAAAACTAAAACTTTGTAGGTTCTTAGAAAGCAAGATTAATATGGCTTGAATGGAATGAAGCAGAGCCAAAGCCCAGCAGTGTGCCCCGCTGATTACTCAGGCCCAGCACCCCTCCTCCCTCCCACGTCTGGGTGCAGTGTGCCTAAACTTTGCAGTTCTCTTGCATCTGTACTGAAGAAGCATCTCGAGGAAATCCTTAGCAATACACACTTCTAGGGTTTTGCACACCTGTCTCCTCTGCCTAGAAGCTTTCTTCCCCATCCTGTCTGTGATATTATCTGGTGACTATGCTTTCATGTCTAATCTTGGGAATCACCTCCTCTGAGTCTCAGCCATAGATACACACCCTCGTCTGAATTAAGGATCCCTCTTCAGTTCTCTATTTGCATCCTGTTCTAACCTCATTGTAGTCCTTTTCTCTACAAGTCTGCCACCACCTGGCAGGCAGGAATGGTATTTTATTTTGCCCAGCCCCTAGCACAGTAATATTGTATCATAGGAGCTTATTATAGACTGAAGTGTTGTTCAGTTGCCAAATGTGTCCAATTCTTTGTGACCAGTTCTTAGCAACGGATTGAAGTGTGACCCACTGAAACAAGAGATGTGTGAAAGTCCTAATCCCCAGTACCATTGAAATTTGACCGTATTTGGAAATAGAATCAAGAGAAAAAGCAATGTAACAACAAAAGCAGAGACTGGAATTATACAGCTTCAAACCAAGGAATGCCACAGACTTCCAGCAAATGATCAGAAGCTAGGAAGAGGCAAAGGATTCCCCTACAGGTTTCAGAGGGAGCATGGCCCTGCTACAGTTTGATTTTGGACTTCTAGCCTTCAGAACTGTGTGACAATAAATATCTGTTGTTTTAAGCCACCTGATTTTTGATACTTTGTTACTGAGTCCTAAGAAAGTAGTGCAACACCTTTGAACGGATGACCTAGAACTTTTACCTGGCTGTGACAAATCTGTCCATTCTCAGTTTTATTTTCCTTCTAGCTTTGATCTAAGCTTCTCTCACTGTACTTGGCCATTTGAAGCTATGAGTTTCATTTGTCAGATTCTCAGGTTTCTTCTCTTGTTCTCAAGTATTCCAGATGTGATTTTCTGTCTGGCCGTCTCCAACAGTGAACATATGTGGATTCTATGGGGGGAAAAAATGTGTACCTATGTTTGCCTCTTTGAATACAGTCTGAAAAAAAGTGAAGGGAAAGGGCTAGTCGTTCAGTCGTGTCTTTGTGACCCTATGGACTATAGCCCATCAGACTCTTCTGTCCATGGGATTTCCTAGGCAAGGATACTAGAATGAGTTGCCATTTCCTTCTCCAGGGCATCTTCTGAACCCAGGGATCAAACCTGGGTCTCCTGCATGGCAGGTGGATTCTTTACCACCTGAGCCACCAGGGAAGCACTGTATACAGTCTATATCTTGGTAAATCTTTGTGCCTGCACTATTTTTTTTTTAACTTTTAAGAAAACTTATCTGAGCATATGATGTCTCAATATCCAAGACAGAGGAACAATGGGGTGTGAGGCTCTGTTCTGTATACAAGCTGCTCAAGAACGCCTTCATGCCATCGCAACACGAGCTGGCATACTGTTTGAGCTGGCTGATGCATCTTGCTACCTTTTAATGGCAATTTAGTGGAATGACTGATACCTTGGGTTTTGTTGTCAAGTAGAGTGGGTATCAAATCCAATCCTGCCACTTTAAAGCTTGCTGCTGCTACTGCTGCTAAGTCGCTTCAGTCGTGTCTGACTCTGTGCGACCCCATAGACGGCAGCCCACCAGGCTCTTCCATCCCTGGGATTCTCCAGGCAAGAACACTGGAGTGGGGGTGCCATTGCCTTCTCTGCTTTAAAGCTTAGGTAAATTATTTAACCTCAGTACTCTTCGCATTCCTCATATGTAAAATGGATGACAGCGGTGTCAAACTTCCAACTTATTATAAGAAAATAATGATATAATACATATATCAAGCTTTTAGCATGGTTCATGTAATAAAATCAGTGAAAGCTACTGTTACATGGGCAAGAAAAATTCCCTCCATTTACGATCGAAATCAAATTTTGTAAAGCAGCACCTCTGGAATAAAACTGAATTGTATAGATGAAAAGTATAAATCTATCATGGAAAACAACTGTTTATTTCTGCCCCTAAATACAAGAAGGAAAATGGAAAAAAAAATCCATCCCTCCTCCCATGGACACAAAGCTTTATTATTAAGTCGAAAGACTCACTCACTTCTTTTTCTCTCTTTAAACAGGCTAAAAAGAGAGATGAAATTATCCAACTCTTAAGAAAACAAAGAGAAGAAAGGATCTTGGTAAGACTGATAGTGAGGCATTCAGATAAACCTTGGGGGGGGGGGGTGGCAAATTCTGAGAGGTTTTATAGCTTTATCCTTTAAATCTTGATGCCCATGGTCCACCGCCTTCTATATGCTGGAGGTGGGGCAGGGCATAGGTATCAGATAATTTGAGAATCCTTGATGAACCAAAGATATCTCCAGAGTGTGCAGCTTGGCTGGCACAGAAATGGTGCTACCGTCACTGGGCTTATTGTCACCTGTTACACAGCGGTCAGATATTAACACGGGCTACTTCACTGCCAGTACGTACAAACAAGCTCCATTCTGAGAGCACGTTTGTAAGTCCAGTTTGTTTGCAAGTCCAACAAGGTTAGCCTAGGTACCCAATTAATACAATCAGCTGTATAGTACAGTACTGTAATGGGCTTATAAGACTTTTCACACAAATAATACATAAAAAATCAAAAATTAAGCATTTTTAATCCTACAGTACAGTTACCTTGAAAAACACAGTAGTATCGTACAACAGCTGGCCTACAGGGGCTGGAGTTACTGACTGGAGGAGGGAGAAGGGTGGGAGCTGGTAGAGCTGAAGGATCGTCAGCAACAGGAGATAGAGGACAAGCTGCAGTTTCACTCACACCTTTTGACTGAACATGCAGACACACATTTGGATCTTTGAACATTTGGAACTTGAAGGTTCACATGTAGGGGACTTACTGTATTTGTTTTATAATGATTGATCTTGCTTAGATCATACAAAAACAAATGCTAAGTAAACAAATAAACAAACAATAAAAGCAATAGCATCCCATAGTGTTATGGATGTACAAACACACTCTCCTGAATGAACCCCAAATGCCTTAATCTGGACCATTTCTAACACCACAGTCTCCAGGTTTAAGAAGATAGTGATTATAAACTGTGATAATTTTACTTTAGATTTTTCTTAAGTAAATTTCAGTCATTGCAAGAAGTAAAAATTTTCCTTTTTAATGTTTGTTTTGTTTTAGAAAGAACTGATTTCCCTTCCGCATAAACCCAAAGGCAAAGTACACAAAGCAAAGTAAGTTTACCTCTGTCAAAAACAGTCTGACCTTTCTGATGCTGTTGTTCAGTTGCTAAATTGTGTCTGCTCTTTGTGATCCTATGAGTTGCAGCACACCAGGCTTCTCTGTCCATCACTGCTTCCCTGAGTTTGCTCAAACTTATGTCCATTAAGTCAGTGATACCATCCAACCATCACATCCTCTGTCACCCCTTTCTCCCCTCTCCCTCAATTTTTCCCAGCATCAGGGTCTTTTCCAATAAGTCAGTTCTTTGCATCAGGTAGCCAAAGTATTGGAGCTTCAGTTTCAGCATCAATCTTTCTAATAAATATTCAGGGTTTGTTTCTTTTAGGATTGACTGGTTTGATATCCTTGCTGTTCAAGGGACTGTCAAGAGCTTTCTCCAACACCACAGCTGGAAAGCATCAGTTCTTCAGTGCTCAGTCTTCTTTATAGTCCAGCTCTCACATCCATACGTGACTGCTGGATAACCATAGCTTTGACTATACGGATCTTTGTTGGCAAAGTAATGTCTCTGCTCTTTTAAACACTGTCTAGGTTTGACATAGCTTTTCTTCCAAGGAGCAAGCGTCTTTTAATTTTGTGGCTGCAGTCACTGTCCACATTGATTTTGAAGCCCAAGAAAATGAAATCTGACACTGTTTCCACATTTTCCCCATCTGTTAGCCATGAAGTAATAGGACTGGATGCCATGATCTTAGTTTTTTGAATGTTGGGTTTTAAGCCAGCTTTTTCACTCTCCTCTTTCACATTTGTCAAAAGGCTCTTTAGTTCCTCTTCACTTTCTGCCATTAAGTGGTATCATCTGCATATCTGAGGTTGTTGATATTTCTCCAGACAATACTGATTTCAGCTTGTAATTCATCTAACCCGGCATTTTGCATGGTGTACTCTGCTTAGAAATTAAATAAGCAGGGTTACAATATACAGCCTTGATGTACTCCTGTCCCAGTCTTGCACCAGTCCACTGTTCCATGTCTGGTTCTAACTGTTGCTTCTTGACCTGCGTCCAGGTTTCTCGAGAGGCAGGTAAGGTGGTCTGGTATTCCCATCTCTGTAAGAATATTCCAGTTTGTTGTCATCCTCACAGTCAAAGGCTTTAGCATTGTCATTGAAGCAGAAGTAGATTTTTTTTAATTCCCTTGCTTTTTCTATGTTCCAGCATTTGTTAGTAATTTGATCTCTGGTTCATCTGCCTTTTCTAAATCCAGCTTGTACATCTGGAATTTCCTGGTTCACGAACTGCTAAAGCCTAGCTTGAAGGATTTTGAGCAAAATCTTGCTGGCATGTGAAATGAGTGCAATTGAATAGTAATTTGAACATTCTTTGGCATTGCTCTTCCTTGGGATTGGAATGAAAACTGAACTTTTCCAGTCCTGTGGCCACTGCTGAGTTTTCCAAATTTGCTGGCATAATGAGTACAGCATTTTAACAGCATCGTCTTCTAAGATTTGAAATCACTCAACTGAAATTCCATCACCTTTCTGGTTTCCCTGTAAGAAATGCTTCTTTTTTCCTTAGTCAATTTTCTCCCTAACTTCAAATATTCTTTATAAAAACCCACCCACTACTTTAGAGATTTCTTGCTTTGAGAAAACTTTCTTCTTCTTATCTACATAGAAGTGTGTGTCCGCTTATCTGTCTGTGCAATACAAAACACCAGTTGATGCAGACAGGGGAACAGACCAACCCTGACCCTCTGTGCACATTCCATTCTCCTCCCTCTCACCCCAGGGAATTGTATCCACCTGCCCTCACACCCTCTCAGCTCCCCTCTCTCCCACCAACACTGAGCCCTCTCATTTTTGGCAAAACAGCATGTCCTCTAGATTTTCAACTCTGATACAACCAAAGGCATACCTAAAATTGCTAAATCTTAATCCACGTAGCAAGGGCTAGCCTCACAATTCAGGATTAATCACCTTATCCCCAGAATACTGCTACAGCAGCACCAGGCACAGGGTCCAGAAGAGTTTAAAGGAAACTGGCTATCACCTGTTAATGACTAAAGAATCCCTAATAAAAAATGTCTCCATCTTTGTATTATGACTGAAACCCAATGTATCTAACTCAACATTAACTTGACAGATGTTTATTTGCATGCTACATTCATGGATTAACAAGAAGTAATAGAATTGTTATTGGTACAGAGGCCAACTTCCATTAATGTGTTCAGATGTTATTAAAGAAAACATGAATATGTCTACCCTGATTTTTTTTAAGTTCTGAAAAACAAATTGGAAAAGTCACTTAATGACCTAATATTTTCTACACAATGTTTAGCAACTTAATTTCTTGCTTTTCAGTGTCAGGTGATTTTATTTAATTTATAAGGGTAGAGCAAAATTAGTTCAGTGAAAGTTTCGTTTACTTGATTCAAATAATAAAGATTGCTACTTGAATTGTATCAGCAGATCTGTCTGGGTACTGCAGAGGAAGTAAAAGTGTTAGTTGCTCAGCTGTGTCTGACTCTTTGCCACCCCATGGACTGTAGCCCACCAGGCTCCTCTGTCCATGGGATTTTCCAGGCAAGAATCCTGGAGTAGGTAACCGTTCCCTTCTCCAGGGGACCTTTCCAACCCAGGGATGGAACTCAGGTCTCCTGCGTTGCAGGCAGATTCTTCACTGTCTGAGCCACCAGGCAAGCCCTGGGCACCTTAGATTTCTGTGCATAGTTTTGTTGGGATGATCAGAACAATCCTGTTACTGCACGTGTGGATTCACCCAAGAGTAAAACATTATTCCACAACTTGGACAGATAATTCCCTTAATGATGTCAGTGCTAACCTAATTCCTTCTGTATACCTGCTTGGCCTTTCTCCTCTGTTCTAAAGCCTTGAATTTCATCCTGTTTCACTGCGACATCTTCCTTTAAGCTTCTTACACAGAAGAGTCTGTGCCTGCCCTGTTCTTTTGGCAATTAGTCATGCACTATTTTGTGCCCATATTTTATAATTATTCAACTCTTCTTTACTATGTTGTTATTTAACCTATTTTTTACTCGTCTGTGACTGTATTATATGCTCCAAAAGAAATTGGGTCTAGCACAAAATGCCTAATACACTGCCTCCCTGTAGGAATTCAGAAAATATTCGTAAAAAAACTAAAAAAAGTTTTGGCCACACCACGTGGCTTTTGGGATCTTAATGCCCCAACCAGGGATTGAACCCAGACCCGGGCAGTGAAAAATGCCAAGTCCTAACCACTGGACTACCAGGGAATTCCATGAAACAAAAAGTTTTAGCTAAAAAAATGTCATGTTGTCCAGCATTAGCTAATTTAGAAAGTAGTATTTCTAATACTGTACATTAGTTTGTGAACAATTTTAAATTGTGAAATATCTTAATATTTTATTGTAATTTATCTTAAAGTTTAATTTTATTTTAATTTTACCCCCTTTCCTCTCCCTCCATCCTTTCTTGTCTACCCAAAACTTCCCTACATAAACAGACCTGCCTTTACCATCACTCTTTCACCAGATCTTAGAATACTCCAGGTCCCATTCTGTCAAAAGAAAGAACTAAAAAAGTGTGAACACAGTAAGGTTTTAGTGGCATTATGTTTTTTATCCACCCAGAAATATTTGCATTTTAAAAGTGGGCTGACTAGAAGGAATACTGGGTAATCCAAAGAAATCAGTCACCAGCGATGAAATCTCAGAAGTTTGACTGTTAGGTGAGCACATTATATTTACCTTTAGGAGGTTCACTCCCAAACCTTTCAAGTCACTTCACAGTGGAATGACTGTTCCTCCCACACAGAAGTTTATACTTGGTTGCAAAATCTAACCCGTAGTTAGAATCCAACACAGTAAATTTTTATTGAAGAAATTTTCAAAAATTGTTTTCATGCCGTATTGTGTTCACAACTACAGAGTTCTGTACGAGTTCTGAACTGATCCATGTTACTGCCAACAGGAAAGTGATTTCAGAGTCAGATAAAGAAGACCAGGAACAAGTCAAAGCCTTGGCCTAATTTGATTGACACGTGGAAGAGGATGGCTCACTTAGACCTTCACTTTTGAAACAACTGGCTCTTACATCAGGATCACTGGAATCAATTAAATTAGACCAAGAAATAAAAGTCAAATATGCAGCGCTTCTAGGAGTACCAGCTATTGAGTACTTGTGTCTGTTTTACTTATTGAAAACCACTGCATTTGATACCACACAGTTATCATCTCTCTCATTTTATATATTCTCAGGCTCCAACTTATCTTGCTTTCATTTGAAGGGTATTTCCAGAACTGCTATATTTGAGCTATATTATGAATATCAGATAAACAAAAAACAGGGACTTTATGTGCCTCAACTTGTTCAGTTCAGTTCAGTCATTCAGTCGTGTTCGACTCTTTGTGAGCCCATAAATCACAGCGTGCCAGGCCTCCCTGTCCATCACCAACTCCCAGAGTTCACTCAGATTCATGTTCATCGAGTCAGTGATGCCATCCAGCCATCTCATCCTCTGTCGTCCCCTTCTCCTCCTGCCCCCAATCCCTCCCAGTATCAGAGTCTTTTCCAATGAGTCAACTCTTCGCATGAGGTGGCCAAAATACTGGAGTTTCAGCTTTAGCATCTTTCCTTCCAAAGAACACCCAGTGCTGATCTCCTTCAGAATGGACTAGTTGGATCTCCTTGCAGTCCAAGGGACTCTCAAGAGTCTTCTCCAACACCACAGTTCAAAAGCATCAATTCTTCGGTGCTCAGCTTTCTTCACAGTCCAACTCTCACATCCATACATGACCACCAGAAAAACCATAGCCTTGACTAGTCGGCAAAGTAATGTGTCTGCTTTTGAATATGCTAGACCACCATAAAAACAAGGGCTTCCCAGGTGGCACTAGTGGTAAAGAATCCACCTGCCAATGCAGCAGACGTGGGTTCTATCTCTGGGTCAGGAAGATCTCCTGGAGGAAATGGCAACCTGCTCCAGTATTCTTGCTTGGGAAATCCCATAGGCAGAGGAGCCTGGAGGGCTACATACAGTCCATGAGGTTGCAAAGAGTCGGACATGACTGAGCAACAGCACAAAAGCACTACATATTCAACAAAAGTACAAACAATAAGGAAATAGAGATGAAACATCAGTCCTGAAAACTTTAAAGGCTTCTTGCTATATATATATATATAAACCCATTATCCAAAATTTGGTTTATTCAGCTTCTGGGACATGTCTGAAGTCAGCAGTGAATTGCTTCCAGTTTTGTGAATAGCTGGCTCAACACCCCATGTCTTATACATATGTCCATAATCCCAGTGCTAACCTACCTCACTTACAAAGGTGGGATACACTGGAAAAGAGGAGGTTAAGACTTTGTCCCTTCTGTATTGCCCAACTGGCAGGCCTACTCAGGATTGTACATGAGATTCCAGAGCTTGCAGCTCTATTTAGAAGCACCATGCACTTTGCTCCTACGCCTCCACCTGCAACTCCTGAACATAAACTTCGTACAGTGTGGCTTCCATCCACAGTGCCAGCAGCAGAGCAGGTGACCCACTGGTCAGAACTTAATCCTTAAGGGCACACCAAACTGCAAGGGAGGCTGGGAAACAGTCTTTAATGGGGGTGGATGAGGGGATATCTGCCTAGTTGGAATTCAAGGACTCTATCACTAAAAGAAGTGGAGAATGGATATTAGCATTTCTGCTGTGACACTATTTGGAGAAAAACATTTTGAACAAAAGAAAGGTAATCAGACCTAGAAAAGGGAAATTTAGAAAGTTTCAAGTTGGCAATCTCATCTCAGCATTATCAAGATTAAAAATTACCCTGTCAGGATGATGTGTTTGTCTGCCGGACAGCTCTCTTATTGCGAAGATGGATATAGCTGGATATCAAAGCCTAAATTTCAAATTGTATAGCTGATTTCCTTTGTCCTGATGCCATGCTCACTGAGAAATCTTTTTCCCTCCAGAGGGCGAGGATGTACTCAAAAGACCAAGGCAAACTTTGGTTTACCTGATGATTATGTTTCTCTATGGGTGAACATATTAGTCTCTTAGATTGGGCTTGAGCTTGTCAAACTAAGGATTGGAGCCTGGACCAAGACACTTTTACCAAGAAAAATTCCATTTTATGAGCTTTTTCAGCAACCAGCAGCATCGCTCTGTGTTACCAGGTGTAATGGTCAGGTATTGCTGCAACAGCATTGCATAACAAAGTGATCTAAAACATTTATTATTGCTTATATATCTGGAGGTCAGCTGAGGATTTGACTGTCTAAGTCTGGCCAGATAGCTCAGCTTTGGCTGCAGGGCAGCTCTGCTTCTCACTATATGTCTGTTGATTGACAGAGGCCACTCCGCCCCAGGTCTCTTCTTTGGGATCTACCTGGACAAGTGGGATATCTGAGCTCTCAGAGGGTGGCAGAGAAGCAAGAGAACAAACAAAACCATGTGAGACCTTTTCCAGTCTAAGCTCATTCTGTTGGTCGAACACAAGGACAAGGGAGGGGGCAATGTACTCTGTTCCTTTAGTAAGAACTGCAAATTCACCTAGTTAAGGGGCGTGGATACTGGCTGGGGTGAAGAATTGGGGTCACTATTGTAATCTACATTAGACTGACTGCATACCTCAACAATGTCCATCTGGACCAAGGGCCAGGGTACCCAAGGGAGAACTCGACACAATTCAATTATTTGGGCCAAGGTTAAACAGCTTCTCTAAGCTGTAATACATGCTGTAAGGTTGGAAATAAATCCTTTGTAATTGCCATTAAGTGTCCAGCTATCTGCACACTTACCAGCTGCCTTATCAAAACTTCACAAGTTAAAGTGATTTTTGTTGTTACCAAGAGTTAACTTAAATGTAAGCAAAGAAACTTGCTGGAGTCCACAGAGACATTAAGTGAAAAAAAAAGCAGAACCAGAAACAATTTCAAATGTTTGAGACTGACTTGTTGACTTGCCGAATCAAGTGCTTCTGCTCACCATATCAGCCCACTCTTTGGATGTTTTGATAATCGGGAATTTCTAGAAAGAATGTGTGCCTGACATGAAATATTCTAATTCAGGCATAAGGACAGGCTGTAAATGAACTTGCCTTAAAGGTCAGCCCTCCTCCTGCCAATGCTGTCCTTTCTGCAGTAGCAGAGCTTCCCAAAAGGTCAGCTGATACTGAAAACAGATGCTCCACCCTGTGATCAATCGGGCCTGTTTGTCTCAAACTGCAATGGCTCCATCTGAGACCAAAATTCAGAAGTCAGTGGATGGAGATGACAGAGGATGAGATGGTTGGATGGCATCATCAACTCGATGGGCATGAGTTTGAGCAACTCATGCTTCAGGAGAGGGTGATGAACAAGGAAGCCTGGCATGCTGCAGTCCTTGGGGTTGCAAAGGGTCGAACCTGAGTTACTGACTGAACAGAACAAATCAGAAATGGCTTCAGGAGCCCAGACACAAGCTAGGGTGGTGGTTACTGGTGAAGGATTTGTAATCTGTCCTCAGTAGAGTCCCATCCATTTGTCTTTGTCTTCAGCCTTTCAGGTGTCAGTCAGATGAGACACATTACATAAGATGTGTATAAGAGACAGCCTTCCAGCACTCGGCACTTTAGTTTTTGGACAGGAGTCTTACTTTTATTATTTGAATATATTTGAAGACATTTTGTTGACAACAACGTGCAAATTAAAACAGGACTATTGTGAGAGTTTGGAAGAAGGAGCACGCATTGAGGCTGGGTTCCTGAGGAAAGCTTTGCCACAGGAAACGAGGGTCACTCTTTCGTGGGGGGACGGAGAGAGAGTCGCCTCCTTTCTACCACGACCGAACCATCATCCACACCCATGTGGTCTGCAGAAAGCGGTATTATTTCCTCGCTGGTCTCAAGGACGCTCTGGGAGAGCCACTCTTCTCCCCAGCCAGAACTCCAACTTAGCCTCCGCTGGACGGTATCCACGCTGCAGCATAACTTGCCTGGCCAGTGGGCGCCCCGCCTAGGTGGGCGTCTGCTCTCTGCGTCCACCGCTCCTTTCTTAGACGTAGCCCCGAAGGCCTGGACAGCAGCCTCCTGAGTCCCAGCAGGTCTCGGAGTTTGCTTCTCCCGCTGGCCCAAAGGCGGAGCCGAGGACGCTGGGAGGAGGAGTTGGGGCGAGACACGGTCGGTTTTTAGCCAGTGCCGTCTTCATTGGATTTCGGAGAAGCCAGACCGGGATTTTCCTCGGCTCTGCGCCGCGGGCAAACGCAGGATGTCCCTGGGAAGCTCCGAGTGGGGCGGGCCGGGTGTCTGGCGCCGAGCGCTTTGGAGGAGGCTCCGGGGGGCGGGCCTGCCGGCGGGGCTGCCCTCTCCGCAGTGACGTCCCCAGGGGCGGAGGGGCGACAGGCTGGCTCCTCGCCCTCCCCGCCTCCTCCGGGTGCCGGGTCCGTCGGTGTTGGGGAGATGCTGCAGCCGCCCGCCGTTGGCGTTGCGGAGCGCGCCGCTGCCGGTCCGCCCGCTCCACCGCCGTAGCGCCCCGGGGTCCAAAGGCGCACCCGAGCCGGGCCATGCCGCGAGGAGCGGCGCCGCGGGCCGTGCTGCTGGCCGCGCTGCTGGCGGGGCTCCGGGGCGCGACGGGTCGCCTGCTCAGCGGTGAGTGCACGCGCTGGGGCGGGGCTGGTTCCCAGGCGCGCTCGGCTGCGGCACCCACGGCACCCCGGCTGCGGCTGACCGTCTTCAGGGCCACGGCGCCCCTTCTCTGACCCTCCGAGGAGAGGGCGGAGGGGTGGCGCCCCCGCCCCACCAGTGGCTTCCCCAGCGGCTTCCCTTCTTCAGCCCCATCGGCTACCTATGCTTCTAGAGGAGCAATCGCCGGGCGGCTGAGCCCAGCGTCGGTTCCCTGCGTGTCCTGGACAGCTCGAAGTCCACTCCCCGCCCAGGGATACCAGGAGACGGAGGCTAGATGGGACAGTGAGCAAACTGCTCCAGGAGGCGCCCCTCGGTCCGCTCCATTGAGCGAGTCTCAGTAGTCCCCGGAAGCCCCACACAGGGCTTGTCCTGCCCACCGAGGAGGTCTCCTGTCCCCGGGGACGGGGGTGG